>KL258503.1:12736-25526 GCA_000699545.1 Podiceps cristatus
AAAAAAAAAAAAAAAAAAAAAAAAAAAGAGGGGGGGGGCAGGGGGGAGAAAAAAGAAACATTGTGGCATTGTGTGCTTTGACTTAATGTGAACTTTCCTATATTCCAGTCATGAGATTTAACCAAAAACAGCCTTGGGGATATCATGATGGGAAAAGCAAAGTGTGGTGATTGTGTTGGGAATATATTAGCTGGAACGCTGTCTCAGCAGCTGGCCAGCAGCCTTTTGAAAACAGGGTTATTCCAAGAACTATATAAATAAACAGAGGCCTTGGGAATTTTCATCCGTCCAAAAAAAATCTCTTTGCCAAGCCAACCATTACCCAAACTTTCTCTATATGTGTGCCTCACATGGAGGGTACTTTATACAGAGTAGGAGATGACTAGCTATACCTGCCAAATGCTTTAAGTTAGGATTTGGCAAGGGCTGATTTGCAAAGGGGGGGAGGAAGAAAAGGGTGTGGGGAAAATGGCTTTTCCAGAGGTCTACCCTAAAGTAATTATGCAGCTAATTCTTAGTGGGCTTTCTCTTTATTACTACTGCTCTCCATCAAGAATTATATTTTGCCTTATATTCACAGGGCCTCAGATGACAGTTCTTGCTATTGAAATAATTCTCATATAATAGTGCGCAGAATGACAACGCATTATGCTGCAGCTCTACATTACAGCGCAGAGAAGTCTCCAGAACCTGAAAATCTCGCTTGTTCAGCAGAGGCTGGGTCAGACTGACAACTTCAGTTGACTGGATGTAGGACACCAAAGCCATCATCAGACAACTGCCTTGTCACACCCTCGATGATGAAAGCCTGCCTAGTCTGTTCAGTTCAGTTTGGAGTTAGCTACCCCTCCCAGATCCAACCAAAAGAAATCTGAAATGCATTTTGTGGCTCTAATTTTTATTTCTAATAAGATCTAAAACAATAATCAGTGTTGATGTACCTGGACTTCTATCAATCATAAGGTCAACCTGGAAAACCAGTACAATTACCATGAAAATACACAGAAAAAGACCAAAGGCACAGCTCTCCAGGTGGCTTTGCAAATACTCAATCCTTTTTATTCTTATGGCCCAAAAGGGAAAGGTTAAACATTGAGCAATAACAGGCGAGAGAAGCTATGAACAAAAAATAAAGCCACAGTGACAACAATGCAAGCAAAGTGTTTTAGGAGTATTTACCTTGATAATAATAAAAAAAAAAAAAAAAAAAATATCTTTTTTTTAACCAGGTCTGATTTTAATTCCAGATTTTTTTTTTGTCCTACTGCAATTTTTTATAGGTAGCAACTTTCTAGTAGTAATGTAAATCCGCTTGGGTTAACATTTGTCGGGTTTACTGCTGACAGTATATAACCATAGAGAACAATGCAGAGGGCTTGCAATAATCACATACTCTTGAGAAACCTAAATTAACACCACTTATAGCTATTGACACAAATGTACAAATAATCTCTGCATTCTTTTGACCAAACCCTACATTATTCAGTGTCATTATGATGTAATTTATAAGATGTTGGAATCTACAGGCCCTTCTATTTCAGAATTTCTAGGTATTTTCCAAAGACTAATTAATTTTTATAAAGCTGATGGGAATTTACTCCTGCTTTACAAATGTGGAAACAGACATGGACCAGTTAAGTGATCGACCAAATTCACATAGGAAATGTGAGTCTGTTTGAAAGAACTTGTGCCTCCTCATTCTCTCTTCTCTTGCTCTGTTTACTTTTATTATATGTTTACTTGTATTATATGTATGTATGAAAATCATACATACAAAACATTCATAAGACAGCAAGAATAGAAAAAAAAGAAAAAATATCTCCACAAAATATATTTTAATGAAACCATGGAAAATGTAATCTGACCTAAGTAACAATTTTTCAGTAATTCATAATGATTTATGGAAGTTAAATGGATAATAAAAACTCCCAGGGTTTGTGCATATGGAAATAATAATAAAAGTGTATCACACAAAGCAATTCAAAATTCAAAATATTTCTCATACCACAAAAACATCATTTGTAAATCTTCACAGAATGAATCATAAACATCAGGTGTAATTTAATTATGCTCAAACAAAGCATAAGCAGATGAATATTTATCCATTTCAAAATATTTTATGCTTTTATAATAATTACATTGGTTGGACTAGAAAATTGCTATTCATAAGTCTGGAATCCCTAGGGGCTCAAGAAAAACGGTTTGTTTAGGCTAGTGCAGGTGCTATGATTCAGCACAATAACACACAGGCTGCTCAAAGGCTCTGTACCGAAGAATCCATGGCTTCCTTCCCAGCGACTCAAGCCAGATTAAGAAACTATAAAAAACGAATAGAGCAATAAATCTCCACCCATTTTCAAAAATTATTTACCAGGAATTTCTCTTGTGATGAAACACTCTGGTATCCAAAAATGATACTGACACCTTCAGGTTTACATGAACAGGCTAACGTTCCATAGCCAAGGGTTATATAACCCTAGAAATTAGGGCAGAAAGTTGGGCAGGAAGGGGAAGGGGTGGCGGGAATCAACAAGCCAACAGGACCTAACCAATGCACATGAGTAGCATCTGGCAGTACGAATGAAAACAGTGAAAAACTGCTAAGAAATTATTTTCCCCCAATTGTTTCTTAGAAACTATTTTGGAATTTTGGAATGGCTTTCAATTTTATTTTTTTTTTTTTTTAATGCATTAGTTTCAAATGCAAAGGTTTCCACACAAAGACATGCATCACCAAAGCCAGCAGTAGCAGGTTCAGAAGTTCATTTAAGGTACACCAGGTTAGACATTTAACACAAATTGGAATAGTACTTTCTAAATCTACTTAAACAAAGAAGTCTCCAGAATGTGTTAATTCACTCTGGCATTATCATTTCCTTCCTTAAGCATTCCAAGACTGCAAATATACATTACTTAAATGATCTGGCTGACAGGGTGCATGATGTTCCAAGACCACTGTCCACAGTCTTGGAATATCAGCAGGTATTGCCATAAATACTACAGTCCAAAACAATATTTGCCACTTTTTTTCTTCTTTCAAAAGCATTTTGACAGCCAAAAATAGCCAGATATATCAGATATAACACACTCCAGCAACATAGGTGAAGATTGCTTTCCCTTGCCACAAGATAGGACCACCACCTCCCTACGTTGTGTACATCTTGTTTTGGATTTCTCAGTGACCCCTGAAGACAGCACAGATCCTTACATGAAGGAGGGGAGCAGCATGAGGAAAACAGAAGACAACTATGTTGCCTGCCTCTCCAGTAGCAAAATTAACTTCATCAAGGGTAGCGGAGAAATTCTTTCCATTTTATCTAAATATAGAATCATACAATCATTTAGGTTGGAAAACACCTTTAAAAGCATCAAGTCCAACCATTAACCCAGCACTGCCAAGCCCACCACTAAACCACATCCCTACGCACTACATCTACACGTCTTTTAAATCCCTCCAGGGATGGTGACACAACCACCTCCCTGGGCAGCCCGTTCCAATGCCTGGCAACCCTTTCAGTGAAGAAATTTACTAATATCCAATCTAAACCTCCCCTGGCACAACTTGAGGCCATTTTCTCTCATCCTATTGCATGTTACTTGAGAGAAGAGACCCACACCTACCTTGCTACACCCTCCTTTCAGGCAGCTGTAGAGAGTGACAAGGTCTCCCCTCAGCCCCTTTTCTCCAGGCTGAACACCCCCACGTCCCTCAGCCGCTCCTCACAGCACTTGGTGCTCTAGACACCAGCGCCTTTGCCCGTCTCTGGACACACTCCAGCACCTCAGTGTCTGTCTTGTAGTGAGGGGCCCAAAACTGAACACAGCACTCGAGATGTAGCCTCACCAGAGCCCGGTACAGGGGGACCATCTCTTCCCTGTCCTGCTGACCATGCTATTTCTGATCCAAGCCAGGATGCCATTGGTTTTCTTGGCCACATGGGCACATGGATAGTTCATATTCAGCCAGCTGTCAACCAACACCCCCAAGTCGTCTTCTGCTGGGCAGCTTTCCAGCCACTCTTCCCCAAGCCTGTAGCATTGCATGGGGTTGTTGTGACGCAAGTGCAGCACCTGGCACTTCACCTTGTTGACCTGTCCAGGTCCCTCTGCAGCACCTTCCTACCCACAAGCAGATCAACAGTCCCTCCCAACTTGGTGTCATCTGCAAACTTACCGAGGGTGCACTCAATCCCCTCATCCAGACCATTGATAAAGACGTTAAACAGAACTGGTCCCAATACTGAGCCCTGGAGCACACCACTTGTGACCGGACATTAACTCCATTCACCACCACCCTTTGGGCCCAGCCATCCAGCCAGTTTTTAACCCAGTGAAGAGTACGCCTGTCCAAGCCATGAGCAGCCAGTTTCTCAAGGACTATGCTGTGGGAAACAGTGTCAAAGGTTTTGCCAAAGTCTAGGTACTTTCCCTCATCCACTAAGTAGGTCACCTTGTCATAGAAGGAGATTAGGTTAGTCAAGCAGGACCTGCCTTTCATAAACCCATCCTGACTGGGCCTGATCACCTAGTTGTTCTGCATGTGCCACATGATGGCACTCAAGACGACCCGCTCCATAAAATTCCCTGACACTGAGGTCAGACTGACAGGCCTGTAGTTCCCTGGATCCTCCTTCCAGCCATTCTTGTAGATGAGCATCACATCTGCTAACTTCCAGTCAACTGGGACCTCCTCAATTAGCCTGGACTGCTGATAAATGATGGAAAGTAGATTGGTGAGCACTTCCACCAGCTCACTAGTTTCCCTTGGGCTACGCATCCAGCGCCATAGAAGTGTGTGTCAAAGTGGCATAGCAGGTTGCTAACCATTTTCCCTCAGATTACAGAGGCTTCATTCTGCTCCTCATCCCTGTTTTCCATCTCAGCGGGCTGGGTACCTGGAGAACGACTGGTCTTACTGTTAGACTGAGGCAAAGAAGGCATTAAGTACCTCAGTCCTTTCCTCATCCTTTGTCACTATGTTTCCCTCCACATCCAATAAAGGATGGAGATTCTCCTTAGCCTTCGTTTTGTTGCTTATGTATTTATAGAAACATTTGTTATTGTCTTTTATGGCAGTAGACAGTTTATGTTCTAGTTGGGCTTTGGCACTTCTAATTTTCTCCCTGCATAACCTCACAACATCCTTGTAGTCCTCCTGAGTTGCCTGCCTCTTCTTCCAAAGGTCATAAACTCTTTTTCCCCAAGTTCCAGCCAAACCTCTGTTCAGCCAGGCTGGTCGTCTTCCCCACCACCTCATCTTTCAGCACATGGGGACAACCTGCTCCTGTGCCTTTAAGATTTTCCTCTTGGAAAATGTCCAGCCTTCCCAGACTCCATTGTCCTTCAGGAGTACCTCCCAAGGGACTCTGTCAACCAGGCTCCTAAACAGGCCAAAGTCTGCCCTCCAGAAGTCCAAGATAGCAGTTCTGCTGAGCCCCCTCCTTACTTTTCCAAGAATAAAACACTCTCTCATTTTGTGATTGCTACACCCAAGACAGCCTCTAACCTTCACTTCACCCACAAGTCCTTCTCTGTCCACAAACAACAGGTCCAGCGGGGCACCTTCCCTTCACCAGCTGTGTGAGAAAGTTATCTTACACACACTCCAGGAACCTCCTGGACTGGTGGCTCTCTGCTGTATTGTATTTCCAGCAGACATCTAACAAGTTGAAGTCTCCCACAAGAACAGGGACTAGCAACTCAGTTTTCCCAGCTGCTTACAAAACAGTTCATCTGCCTCCTCATTCTGGTTGGGTAGTCTATAACAGACGTCCACCATGGTATTTGCCTTGTTGGCCTTCCCCCTGATTCTTACCCATAAACAGTCAACCCTATTATCACCATCCTCAAGCTCTAGGCAGTCAAAACAGTCCCTGACATACGTGACTTCTGCACCACCTCTCCTTCCTTGCTTCTGAAGAGGTTACAGACATCCATTGCAGCACTCCTGTTTTGTGAGTCATCCTACCATGTTTCCGTGATAGCAACAGGAGTTTCCATAGTTTTTCTGCTGCACAATGGCTTCCAGCTCCTCCTGTTTGTTGCCCATGCTGCATTTACTGGTGTAGAAGCACTTCATTTGGGCTCTTGATCCTGCCACCTTTATAGGGAGAAGCCCTAATTCCTACATGACCATTCTCAGGTGCTTCCGTGGTTTCTAACACATCAATCACCCTCAGGTCTTTGTTGCTGCATGGATCTCCATCCCCTATCTCCAGGGACAGCAGGCTGAAGGACCTCGATAGCACACCTACCCATAAACATTGATGTGCCACCCCCAGGCTTATCTCTAGCAAGCCTGCTTTTATCCCTTTCCCCCTTCAGATCTAGTTTAAAGCTCTTTCCATGAGCCCTGCTAACTCCTGGGCAAAGATCCTTTTCCCCCTTTGAAACAGGTGTACCCCACCTGTTGCCAGGAGGTCTGGTGTCATGTAAACTGACCCATGATCAAAAACCCCAAAATTCTGCCAGTGACACCAGGCTCAGAGCCAGATCTGCTGGCTCTTCCTGTTCCCTCCCGCATCGTTCCCTGCAACTGGAAGGATAGTGGAGAACAGTACTTGTGCTCCTGATTCCTTAACCAGCCATCCAACAGGTGTACCCCACCTGTTGCCAGGAGGTCTGGTGTCATGTAAACTGACCCATGATCAAAAACCCCAAAATTCTGCCAGTGACACCAGGCTCAGAGCCAGATCTGCTGGCTCTTCCTGTTCCCTCCCGCATCGTTCCCTGCAACTGGAAGGATAGTGGAGAACAGTACTTGTGCTCCTGATTCCTTAACCAGCCATCCCAAGGCCCTGAAGTCTCTTGATTGCCCTCAGACCTCTTGTTGCAACTTCACAGCTGCCAACCTGAAAAATCAATAATGGATAGTCATCTGAAGGCTGTACCAGGGTAGGGAGCTTTCCCTTCGCATCTTTAACCCGGGCTGCAGGGAGGGAGATTTCCCTAAGTACGTCCAGTGTGCATATTGGGCCTTCAGAAAAGAGTCTCCTATGACAATGACCCATCTTTTTTTCATTACAGAAGCAGTTTTGATGCAGGGTGTAGGCAGACTTAAGCTCTGCAACACCTCCAAGCTAGATGAACCATCATTCTCATTATTGTTTGGTTCCACTTGCAGAACCACTGCCAGCTCCTGGTGGGTCTCTCAGCCCCCCGAGGTTCCCCTGGTTCGGGACCCCCCCACTACGCACCGCACAGGAGCGCTCCTCTGCAGCTCATGCCAAAACTGGAGCTGCTCCCCTCACTGAGGCTGATGACAAAGGCATTCTGGAGTGAGTTCATATGTTCACTTTGAGTGAACATATCACTATAACTTTCCCTAAAGAAAGGACAGTGATGTCATTACAGGAATGTTACTAAAGGCCTTTAGATCTTTTCCTATAGCACTACTTAGAAATCAGACATGTGGTGAAATTCCTGTGAGGGAAACAACAGATCAGTCTTGCTGTTATGGACATCTTAGAACTAAACCACTGACAGGCCGACCAATTAAAATGGTCACTGTTAAAACAGTGCACAAAATCAGCACAAGCAATAAAACCTCAGAAAATATCTACAAGTCTCCCTCAGATGTTTCTTTATCCACAACTGAAAACATCCATTAAAAACTCACCAATACCACCCCTCTCTTCCCCCGCCTCGTGTTTGTATGCCTTTTGGCAGGTAAGAAGCCCACATGATGGAGCCATATATCTGCCAGATTCATTGGCAGACATAAACAGTTCCAAAAGACACTGAGCAGAAGATAAACAAAGATGTCGACACAGTGGGAAAGGAGGATTTCAGGAAGGTGATGCAATTACAGAATACAATTTAGGTTTTAGTTTCCTGAACTACCATGAAAAACTTAATGGCCATCTTGACTTTTGCGTTCCTAATACCGCATAGTAAATGCTATCTACTGACACTTTCAACAACAAAAAAGACCAAAGGCCAGAATGCTATTTGTGGTGCACAACGTCATACTGGCACAATTTAAAAGGCAACATTAGGAAATTCTGGATAGCATACATATACATACCATTCACAATACATGCAAAGTTTTTGAAGATTTGGTAGCTCAGACTCCTGCCATACAAGGTCCTTGTGATACTACCATGAAGGATGTCAGAAAGATTTGGCCATCCTAATAGAAAGATTTCAAAACAAAGAGATAACAGTTAAGGATTTTAATCTTGTAAAGTAGTACAACATGACCATTCACGAATGTTAATGAACACACACTAGGAGCATAAGTTTACAAAGTACCTATAAGCTGCTTGCAACAAAACCAAACTTCATTGAGAAAGAAGGAACACTTCTGTCTCAAGTCCCCCACTGCTGGGTGCATCAAGTTTTATCACTATCTCCCAAGAAACACCTCTATCAATGTGTAAATCTGTTTTCAAAATGCCTTTGTTATCAACCAAAAGGTCTTTAAAGAGAGTTTAATGAATGAAAAAATATCACTTGGATAGTAACATGAAAGACTCCCTCTGACATTTGTTACTTTCTTTTTGTCTAGAGCAGAAACACCACATGAGGTGGTGACTGCTCTACTCTCTCAAGCCACAAATATTCAGTCTATAGCAAACCCAGAATTTTTGTCAGGAATTGAAACACTTTAACAGAAATTAGGGGGCAGAGCTTCAAATCAGAGGAACCTGGTGAAAACTGAGGACTGGCCCAGCAGAAAACTTACAAAGTTCAACGGGAGGTGAAAAGTTCTGCTCCCAGGGCAGAAGCACAGGCCATATCAGTACCTACTGAAAACAGCTTGGTAGTTACAGCAGACGTCAAATACATACAAGGCAACGGGGTACTTCTGTCACAACTAAGGCAAACCACCTAACTGAGCTACATCATGAGGAACAGGGACTGCAGAGCAGGGGAAGACACTTTCTTCTTCTGCACATCACTGGTGAGCCTGCAGCTGGAGAACTTCAGATTTGGACCCCAGCTCCAAGATGAATATGGGGATTTTGAAGAGGGTCCAGTAACAGGCTTCTAACATGGTCAGGGGCCTACAGCATGTGGTCTACAAGACAACCAAAGAAAAAAACCAGAAAGCTAAGATACGATCTAATAGCATTCCACAAAGACATGAAGGAGGTAGAGCCTAATTATTCTCAGTACCAGCAGGCAACATAACGAGATACAATGGCCACACACTGAAGCCAGTATTTAGGAGATTCAGACTGGACATTAAGGGGGCGGCAAAAAAAAAATCACCAGATGGTAGCTTAGCACTGGAATAGGTTACCCAGGGAGACTGTGTGGTCACCATCCACGAAGATTTTTCAAGACTAAAGCTAACAAAAGCCAGGACTGATGTTCATGATTTGAAAAGGAAGTTGGACTAGATGACCTTGAAAGGTCCCAGGTAACCAATACTTCTATGACTATGATATTCTTCTCTCAACACATTAGAGAACATACAGGATAGTCATCATCATGCAAAAGAACAGTAACAACAAAGCCAAGCACACTACTACTGAACACTGGGCGCATTGGAAAAACTGCAATATACCTCTGTAACAGCAAATCAACTCATAACAACAGGATATCATCTAAAATCTGAATTCCTCAAAAAACCTAAGTGCTAAAGGGTGTGTGTCGCTATAATGCTCAAGATGATCAACAATGAACACAAAGTCAAAAACACATAATCCGTTCACACAGTATGCATAATGAACCTCTAAGTAATTAAAAAACCCCAAAACTGCACACACCCCCAAAAAAAAACCCAACACACCAAACCTCCCATGAAGCATGAAGTAGCTGCATATGCTCTCATGATGTGATTCTATGTCTGTGTGCGTGTGTGCACACTGTAGAATAATTTAAGCAGTGAATTAAAGTTAATGGGAAATTGAATACAAACAGAAGATCAATTTTATGGATTTTTGAGAAATATTTCACTTGTATAACATAGTGATCCTACAAAATGCTCAAAAAGAGCATCTGAAATATATGAAGTTAATTTAACTCTACGGATTATTAATGCACGCTTATGTGGATATAGGACACCTTCATAACAGTGGGGGACAGAAACAGTGCTTCCCAAGACAATTTTGGGGAAATCTCTTAAAGAGTTTTACATCACTCTTCTTTCTTTCATGCACCATCCTTCAACATATTCTCACATGAGTATCCATGAAAGAGCTTTTTTGTGTGTGTTTTTTTGTGAAAAGAGTGCTCACAGAAAACTCATTCAACTTTGAGGACACTGATTAAGGAGCAGTGAAAACTGAAGCAATGCCAGAATACATCTCAATTCTCCAAGGGGTATTAAAGCCCCATGAATTATATAGCTGCAAACAAATGCAAATATATCTATCCAAATCACATTATACCATGACTTGTCAACAAGGATAGAGAAAACTACACTGGAAAACACTTACAGAATATCTGTCCCCAATGTCTTGCAGTTTCCTCCAAGCATGATAAATGCAAATATCTTCAGATACATCCATATCATTAATTTTACATCAGTTTGAGTGACTACATAAAAATTAGGATCAATATTTTAAGTTTTCAGTTTTCCTTCTCTTCAGATTTCACTAGAACAGAAGAAATAAATTCCTTACAAGCTCAAGACCTCTTAGAGGCGCAACAAACTAAAGTTTGTCATTTGCTATTCAGAAGACATCAGGTGGAAAAGGATAAGAAATTTCTTTGCCACTCACACATACCATACCTAAAGGAAAGTCTAAATCACTATTTAAATTAAATATCAGAATCACTTGTAAATAATGAAATATACCTTCCAGATCTTTTTTTATCCATTGTTACATGGAAGTATAAATATAAATTTTATGTCAAACAACTTTTAAAAATTTAAGTAGCGAGGAGGACGCTGAATAAATGACATTTGACTATTAGGTTTCATATGAGAAACATTTTCATTTTTAATTTTATTTAACTTGCCCATATTTCAAGATGTTCCATTTTTGAACTAAAACTTCCCAACTTCAGAATTTACCTAGAATTATATTACTAAATCTTCATTTGCATGAGAACATCAGAAGTCTAGTATAGCAGTACAACACCACTTTAATCAACACAGAGTTATCATAAAATTGGAATTAATGTTGAACAAAATTTAATTATTCCAATTTAAGTAAGTTCTAAAATAAATCCCATGCAGCCCAGGGAGTGGCATTCTAATACTGCTGAGGCATTGCTTTGTTCTGCAAGTAATTATTCTGTCTAAATGAAGTAATTGACTAAACTCAGTGAAACCCAGATTTACAGAATAAGTGCCTCAGTTTTCTTATTCCACCCCCTCCCCCCTCTTTTTAACATTCTTCAATGCAGATAAGGTAGTAGAAGAAACATAAAAAGGGTTTCAAACATACAGGAAAAATCTAGGAAACAAATTCTAACCCCAGTCAATGGTATAGTTTCAGGTTTAAAAAATACAAAATGGACAACACTTTAAGTTAGTATCAGAAATAATAATGGGCTTGATCTATGAAGTCTAACTGGTCAAAATCAGTGACTGTTCATTTTATTCATACATACTGGGGGTAAAAAAAAAAGATATTTTTTAATTGTAGACAAAGTCAATAGGTATAAATTGGGTTTTTAGTCAATCTTTAGAGCCATAAATGTTTTGGACATAAGAGCTATTGTCAGGTTTGTCGCATTCACAAAATGAAGCTCTGTGGAAGTAAGCAACTACAAGGATTTCATAATCACAGAACAAAAATGCTTGACTTGGTTGCACCTCCACATTTATTGGAAGCAAGAACAAACCGAAGGTATCAACCCACTAAGTTTCAGAAACATCGTGCTTCATGTGAAAACAAAACAAAAAAAAATATTGCTTTTGCCTACATCAACTCAAGACTGAGCAGAACTAATTTCCTTTTCCAACCACAAACTCTCTAACCATTTGACCAGCGGCATTGTTCTGGCAGTAAGAACGCATGGAACAAAGACTGGCCCCTAAAGTTAATTTGTTCCAAATTTACAACAGTTTGTTTGAATGTTCCTTTTACTAGCTTCTGCTGCACGAGGCTTTTAGAGATAAAACTGGTCAAAAAGCTGTAGAGGCCTAACAGTGAAATCAAGAAACCTATCAAAAATCTAAGCTAATGTTATCAAGTATGAAAAATTGTATACAGAAAATGTAATTAAAATCCATGAAAAGCAAACCTTCCTCCCCTTGTATAAATCTGGGCTGAGTTGAAGCCATTTCATTTATATACTCTAGGACGATGTATTTATAATACATCCTAAGCATTTATCTGAAAACCTGGATGCATTTCCAAGGGAAAAGAAATCTAAAGACAGGTTGTTCTGCATTTTTGGAGGATGTGGGGAGACGAGAGGCCCGAGAGTTGTTCATGGGAATGCTTGAAATTCAGGAGTTTGGTAAAATTCATTAAAAAAGCAACTACTTCTCTGAGGTGGGGCACCAGACAAAGAAAATGGAGGAACATTAGGACATATAGCAAGTTATTAAAAAAAAAAAAATAATCACAGAGCTGCCAAAAATAGAGTTTTAAAAAACCCCACCACCGCACAAGTTGACCTCAGCTAAAAATTATGTACAAGAGCATAGAGAGAAAACAGCTATTAAACCGTGAGGTATACCATCTTTCAAATTGTGGAACTGAAGCAGAGAACGTAGCACAGTAGAACACTGATGGGTAGATGATGGAGTCTTAATTCGGCATTCATATACAATTGTATTGCCCCAAATACTGACTTGTTGCGAATTGGAATGAGTGGTTCGTCTCAAACAATCTGTCTCACAAGATAACAGAACCTGCAGAGGCAGAGTAACGTTTTGTGG
>JMFS01016200.1:0-17087 GCA_000699545.1 Podiceps cristatus
CACCACCTGATGACCAATACAGCCCATCCCATGCAGCGGTCAATCAGGGAACAGCAATATTCCCCAGCAGCTATCCCAGAACAGCAATTTCAAGAGAGAGACAGCAAGGCAACAGCCAAACAAACAAAAAGGCCGGAATGGAAAAAAAAAGGGAAAAAGAAGAGGACTGGCCCACTGGCCAACCCCCACTTATACTGGGCATGACGTCTATGGTATCGAATATTCTTTGGCCAGTTTGAATCAACTATACAGACTATACCCCTCCCAAGTTTTTGCACCTGCACATTAGCAAAACCTGGGAAACTGTAAAATGTCCTTGATTGTTTAGCAGCAGCAACTAATAACATCAGTGTATTCTCAACATTCTTCACATACTAAATCAAAACCACAGTAGCTTCCGAAGAGAAAATTAGCCCCGTCCCGGGCAAAACCAGGACAGCCACGCAAGTACCAGTGGAAGGATCTCCAGTATCTCCCTTCTTTCAACAGGTGTTTGGAGGCTAACTGTATCTTTGCTCTATTCTGACTTCTTTCTCAGAGCAGTAAGAATGCTATAAAGGGATCACAGAGTAATGGAATATCCAGTCTCTAAACTCTGAAGTGAACTGCGAGGACACCAGGAAACTGGACTAGTCAGAGCCTCTACAATGTGTAATGATACATTTTAACGGTGGTTGAAAACAACTGCCTGAATTGCTCTATCCTCAAACTACTACACGGCAGCAGTGAGCAGGAACACTTCATTTTTTCCATAGAAAAAGTACTGATTACATTAAATGAGTAAGAAAATGGGTGATTTCAGGGAAAAACAGATATCCAATGGCAGTTGCTATTACAAAGTAAAACTGGGCTGGGCCACTTCTAAAACCCTAAGCCAAATGTCTTCAAACATCACTGCCAGCAACATCACCTGAGAGTAACAGGCATCACTTTATTCTTGCTTCTAAGAGATAAAATACAGCTACTGCATGATACAGTGAAGAGCACTAAAAGAGAGACCAACAGATGAGACGAATCAGTAACATGAACAAGGAGATAAAGACCATTATTGATTTAGCAAACTGCTACCAGCTTTTTTCTCCTCTTTAGTAAAAACTGGGCTACCTAGCAAGTGCATAGTCTGCGTGCTGGGTTTTTAAGCTGCAAAACAGATGCCTTCCACCACTGATAAAACAGCAGAATAACCTGACAACTGGTGCTTCCTTCCAAGTGCGATAGAAGCAAGCCTCTCCAAAAGGTATCCTGCAGTGTAGTGAAAAACTGAGAAACAAGCACATCTGTTGTTTTAGATGTTTAAACTGCTTTGAGCTCTTTCCTAGGTGCATCTGGGCTGCTAAACAAGAAAGTGACAGCTGAACTGGCAGAAATTTTCTTGAGGTCTGAGCTATCAACTCAAGCCAGTTTATTTAGGCATAGGTATTCTGACACATTTTCCCCTCCAGCTGATCTCTACATGTAATGATAATGTGCAAAAAGGAATACACAGGGTAAAGATACCCAAGTCCTCAAACTGATAAACAGATTAGGTGCTCTAAAGACTTCTTTTAAGTGAAAGTATTCTAACTCAACACAGAAAATACAGAAAGGTGAGATTTTTACTGCAGTTCCATGACTTTAAACATGTAGAGTTTCCTAGTTCTATTGCATCAATACTTATATGAAGTAAGAAAGAAAATTATTTAATATTTTTCTCCTTCCTCACTAATAGCACAGAACAGTACATATATTTAAAAAAATGTACTGCTTGGGTTGAAAGGACCAAATGTATCACTCATCCCTACAAGACAGGTCTTTCTCATTAATAGCAAGATAGAAATTAAAACACCACAATGCTTTTGCAGACAACCATAAAATATGCCAGTAATACCATTTTATGTTGGACATAATGGGGTCTCCAGCATAGATCATGAATGCTGAAAGACAAAATGGTTTCAGCCACATGCTAAATCAGGGGGGGTGGGAGGGTGGAAGGAGAGTTAGATGAACAAAAGAGGAAGAACTCAGAGATTTAAGATAAGGACACCTTGGAAATAAATTATTAGTCAACTACCATGCAAACAAATTCAGAGTTCAATCAAACCTTTCTTCCTCTTTATGTTACATGGTTGTAAAATTCTTCCAACCTTAGTACAATGCAATTAAGTAAAGGCAACATAAAATAAATCCCAATTAAAGCTGCCATTCTCAATTCAATTCACAAATATAAAGGCAGACCACTTAACTAAATTACCAAAAATCATAAAATGAAATGCCATTGTCCAAACACACACATCTTAGTATGACTCACTAGCAGAACAAAGACAGAAAAGAGATTGTGCTTCTGGTAAATGGCACACTGCTAAGCAGATTTATACAAATGCTCTCCTGAACTGTGACAGTGGTGCAGCAAAAAGAAACAGGAAAAGGGTGCAATCTCAACTGCAATTCTTACTCAAGCTGATGAGAAACAGAGCTTGTGCTTTAGGTTATGCATGCATTTAGTTTTCCTTCTCTTTGGTATACACTTCTACACTTTGGTGGCTCATCCTTAGTCACGGCTTCTCTCTATTTGAGCTCCGCTTTGCTGCCTCTTTCCTTCCCTTCACCAGCTTGCTAGACAGTGATTTATTGCCTCCTAAACATTCAGCATCAGTCACGCAGATTTGCAATTCTTCTCTGCCCTCCCTGAACATTCTGTTCCTGCCTTACCCCCACTGCCTGAATCCTAGAAGCACCTTACACCTTTAGTACTGCCTCTTGCACTAGTTGTTTGTGCCTCTTCCTGTCCTTTAAAGCTGTAGCTGTGCAATGTCTATTTGCTTGGAGTGTTTCCCTTCCAGTGACTTGTTCTGGGCTAAACCTTCCCCAAGATCCCCTAGAGTTATGCAAGTACAGGGATCTTAGAAGACACTCTACTAGGACCATGTTTGCTTCTACAAAGGAACGATCTGCAAATCTGATCTCAGCCTATATACTATGCTGTGAGTTTGCTATTGTAACTCATACTTTGTCACCTTTAGCTTTCAGTAATAATATTTCTTTTATTCACCATTCTTTTAATGTAGTGACAGGCTGTATCTTAGAAAAAGAAAAAAAAAATCTGTAGAATTTTTTCTTGGATAGGTTTTGACATCAGAAGATTCTATTTCAAAGGACTACTACCACTGGAGGTCACTATCTCCTGGAGCAAGAAAAGAATATGGCCCAAAATTTACCTCTAACCCTAAACAAATCCTTTTCTAAGAACATAAAGTATTCCCAGGAATTTGGCCAATAGATAGGTATACAGTAGCACATGTAACAGAAAGCTACTGTATAGCCAAAGTAGAAGCTACTTAGCATAGCAAATGCTGACTCTGGAGCATTAAGATCTAGCTGTGTTTTATACAGCCCCTGTGTGAGATGCCAGTAGGGAGATTATGTCCACCCCTAAGTTTGACTCGCTGAGTGTGTCTAGGTAAGTGTGATGTGAAAAAACTAACACCTTAAATACAGCTATTTACTTACCAGTAAGGGCTTGAGCTGGTGTAACCTACAGTATTTGTGTTTCCCATCTACTTTTAGTGGGGGGGGGGGGAAAAAAAAGGGGGAAGGAGGGAAAAAAACCCCCAAACACACACAAAAACAAATAAACAACTAAAATATGCCTAAAAAGTCTGTGCAAGAACTGAGACTATAAGAGGTCAGAAGTCTATTCCATCCTGAATGATTCTATGCTTTTAATTCCCCCCCACTTTTTCTTGGTCTAAAAATTGGAGGGGGGGGGAAGCTAACATATGAATGCCTTTCACAAATATTGTCCATTTTATGTCAAGTTTCTTGCTCTTACAAAGGTGATGGTCAGTCTGTATGAAAATATAGGCACAACTGCTTTCTCAGGAAGCCCAAAATCAATGTCTAAATAAAGCATACCAAGCAAAACACCTCTTCTATGGATGTATTACTGTGCAGTAGCACAGCCAGGATATAAGGCTACATGTATTCTTACTTTTATAAAGAAGCTTAGTGTGTCTATAATCGTAACAACTTATAGCTAGCTATGTTCTCATGGAGACATAACAGAAGAGAATAGTAAGAACTGGATTCTTGTTTTACAAGCTTCATGAAGTAATGTACAGAAATTGAGGCAAAAATTCTTAATATGTGTATTATTAATACTAAGAGTAATTACTTTCAACTTTCAGCAGACTGGAAAAGCAAGCACCCCCTCAAATGATGAGAACTGTATAGAGTGCTACTGAAAGAAAACTGCAGATGGAACTCCATGGTTTCAGTACCAAGCTAAGAATACTAACAAGAATTCAGATCACAGAACAGTAAGGGAAAACAAAGGGAAATGTTTCTTTCTAATAAAATAGAAAGGTCATTTAGGGAAACAAGTATAAATGCCAAAAGTGCCAAACCCAGCCAGGGAACTATAACACACTATGCCCCAAGTTCTTTGCAGTAGCAGTAATGTTTGAAACACATCTCTAAGCAGTACTGTTAGATACAGGATGTTTTAGGTTTCCGGTAACACTCTTGTCAGATACTGCAAGATCTCCCTGTCCACATTATCTTCAAACATCTGAGTGAAAGGGCAAACGGAAATTTGAAAGAGATGACTGCTTCCTTTGTGGGGGATGCAGTTACCCACTGAGATAGGAACATACATAAATTCTGATTTGCAATCATTTCCACTATTTATGAGGTCACTGGACTTGCTCCTGCTGAGTTCAACATCGCAAGGGCTTTGGCTAGATCAGTGTAGAGAATATTACAATCACATTGACTTTGCCACGTCCAAACTACCACAGGCATGTAACTCAAAACTATCAGTAGGCTCAAAGCTATGTACATTTCAGTAGACAGCCAGATTTAAAAAGCTAAAATGTAAATATAAATTAAATAATGGCCTTAAAGGCACCATTAATTATGGGTGAGAATAAAAGGATGTAGCTCATGCACAAAAGGCAGACATACTGAAGTCAACAAGAACTTCAGGTGGTAATGAAAGGCCTCAGTTTAAAACAAACAAAAACCATCCACTAAACAGCCATAAACGCACCTCCCGTTTCCATCACAGAAGAAACATTTCCCCCATCACCACCCCTGTCTTCTGAATACTCTGAGCACCATCTCATTGCATGACTTGCACAGGAATTGTGTTTCAGTATCGTGTTTCCCTAAGAGGATTGTCTAACAATCACTGAAATCAGGAGAAAAAAAATCAACGGCTATAAATACAGAATGCATCTCTTCAGTCAATGACAAAAATTAGAATAGACTGTAAATGTACTGCTGGAAAATACTAATGACCAACATGCGCATGCTGACTTACTAGTATGGACTCTCAAATGCCACACCAACAGCTGGGCTCCAGAAAACCCTAAAAAAAAAAAATTGGCTGAGAGGGGGAAAAGCGGCAAAGAAACTTCAGCACAGAAGTGAAGAAGCACGCAAAGAAAAAAATAATCTAAATTGTTTCTTCATAATGCTGAGCTTGAAACTGGCAGTTACAAATAAAGAGAGAACTTTGAGTTGTCAGTGACAGATCTTCAAAATCACCGGCTCAATGTGCAGCAGAAGCCCAGAAAACACTAACAAAATGCGGGCTACCATCAGGAAAGGTGTTAAGATCCAGACAAAGGACACCATTTTGCTGCTATTTAAAAACTGGATGACCTGCACTTTGAGCACTTATGTGGGGGATTTCACATCTCCAGGAGAAGGTAGCACAGTTGGCAGACACACAGAAAAGGATTACTAAACTGATTATGGAAAGGGAGTGGCAGCCTTATGAAGGAAGAACAAAAGACAACAAAGAACTCTTCAATTTAGAGAAGAGATGAATTGAGAAATTAGAAAATCATACTATTTCAAAACTGTGAAAGCAGTGGATTCAGTGAATGTAGAACAGCTGCTTACCAAATCCTGCTGTACTGGCACTACAGAACATTCACTGAAAGTACTGGTAGATGAGTTTAAATAGATGTGGTTTTGCACACTGAGGGAATAAGAAGAGGACAGACCACAGACAGTGGCTGGACTAAGCATCATCTCTCTAACTAGAATCTCCTTTTACCACTGCAAGAGACAAAAATGTTCTAGACCAAACACTGGTCTAACCTCACACAGAAACTTTCTCCCTTCCTAATCGCTTCATCTTTCGGTGCCAATTCCTTCAATCACAGTTTACTTAAGAACTGCAGGGGAGAGGGGCATGACACATTTTAAGGTTAGAATGTTTGGCAATCACAATCATGTTTTACTGACAATATAAACTGAACAAAATTGTATATAGCACAGCGCTTGAAATTTAAATTCTGGAATGTATGTTAAATGTCATATTACAAGCTTCGATGACTCTAATTAGGGGCCAAGAAACTCATTCAGAGGAGCAACAAAAGCACGTTTCTGCCACACTTGAAACCAAACAGAACGCAATTTCCTCTATGTTTCTGAAATCAACTACATGCCAAGCTTCAGCCAACAGATTACGATTAAAATAATTTCCTGGAAAGTGGAACCCTTAGCTCTAGGTTCTCTCAAGGGAGAAGAATAATCACCTGTCATTGTGCATAGCGTTATCTTACAGTCCTAATGAGTACACTCATCACTGAACTAATAGAAGAAATAAGGTACAGAACCACAACTACTATCTACAATCACATTATATCACAAAAGACAAGCTTGGGTGTCTAATTCCAGATGTATTACTGCACTAAGCACCTCTTTAGCCCTTCTCTGGATCTTGCCTCATATTTCAGAAGCAATCTACAACTTAAGTCAAGATTAAGACGACACCTCTTAACCAGCACAAAATTTACATTTGCAAATGGCTTCAGCAAACCCATAATAAACAAATTTGCATGCACAATTTTGCAGGCTACCAACACTAAAAAAGGTACAAAGTACATCAAATCATTTCAGCTACTTAAAATTTTATGCTTATCTTAGGACTAATAAACTTTCTACTCATTTTTGTTGTCCTAACTCATAAATAGCAGTCAGAGAAAAATTAGAAATGGTAGTCAATGATTTCGTTGGAAGAGCACTCCACTGTTTAAACTGCAAAGGCAACATGATAAAAACACACAAGTCCAATGGATCGAAGAAAGAATGTCAAAATACACTACAGGATAACCTCTGGAGACTGAATCTTAAATCAGGTCATATTCTTAAAGTTTATTACAATCTTCTCCATGCAAGTTCACTAAATCATCTTCAGAATAACTACCTGTTTTGTAGCAGAACTGGCTGAAATGCCACAACGAGGATCAGGAATAGGGAAGAGGGGGGCGGGCACTTGGTTATTTCAGTTTGGGGGTGTGTGCGTGTGTGTCCCCTTCTTTTTAAAGGAGTTGTTCAGTGCACAGCTAAACTGTAACTCCTACAGATTCAAGAGCTAAATTTGCTGTACTTTCCCTCTTCAATTGCAATGGTTCTAATACCACAAACAGGAGGGCATTGTACACGTAGTGGCTGCTGCTGAGCGAGGTATCGAACAGGGTGCTTTCTTCAGTGGGGGCACTGGAGTATAACACCTTTTTTACTCGACAATCAATTTTCCCAAAGCGGATAGAAATTCAACTGTCTTTGAAATCTCTATTTTTCCATTGCATTTAACTTGGCTTGGCCAGGAGGTTGAAAATTACTGAGTAAATAGACAGTTTCCATACAGACGTCAGAGCAAAGGCAACATTTCCGTACAGGCACCTTTAAACATTTGGAAATCTTGCTCATTGCCTACATCACGTCTGTAGTGACTGTTTTGGTCAGGAAGATCTTGCAACCTGGAAGAACTGGGCATCATTTTTCTCGAAGATTTCTTTTTCTACGTAACTTCATCATTCAGTGATCATACTGTTGAAGCGAATAAACTTCAATTTTTGCAAACAGCTTTTAAGACCTAGAAACAGAATTAGGTCTTATGATCTGAGGTGCCGGGTTTAGAAACACAAGAAAACTTCAGTTAGAAGTGACTTCTGGAGATCATCTAGCTCAATTTTCTGCAACAAGCACAGGTAACTAAGGTGTGATCAGATTGCTCACAACTTTTCCTGGTCACCGCCTGAAAAAAATCTCTATAGTTAGTAACTCAGCATCCTCTCTGAGCAACCCGTCATTGTTCTTCCTGCACCTCCTCTGCTTGCTTTGTTTTCATTTATCAGTGTGAACTACAGAACCCAAATAGCTTTGGGAATTCTGAATCATGCAGAAACATAGCCTTAACAAGAAAGAATTGCTAGGACAAAAGGATTCTTGCTTTGCTCTATGCCATCTTTACACTCACAATCTGCAACGAAACACATTTTCCATGCGTCTGTCTTCATGGAAAATAAGGCAGCTTAGACACGGTGTGTTTTATTTCTGGAACGAATAAAGGAGGAAGGCTTCAAATCTCCCATTGGTCTTTTGTTTCATACGGCCTACAGAACACTTACACAGGTCATTCTCAGCAGTCAAGCTTTGCGTTACAAACGGAAGCAACAGATCACCTACTGGATATGAGAAGTCATGAAAACACACTTTATTCTCTCAACTTCATATAGTATAGAATATTTACAGTGAAATTCTACATAAGAATTTAGCTGACTGGATCCAATCCCAGAGTTTAAGATAGAACTACTTTTTTGGTCTTCATAAATGACTAGTGATTTGCGATCTTGTACAGTTTTCAGACCCTGAAAAGTATATAATACTTGTAGCAAACATCAAGGTATTGCATCTTTGTGGAAGCAGCAGTCTGTAGAGCTCAGTAATCCAATCTATTTTGCTCAAGTATCCTAAGGACAAAGGATACATTTCAATTAAACTGCATATAGCAACTAATAACAGAGAAGCTGTGTGACTGAGGTACCTTCTTTAACCAGTATTTGCCTCTAAAGCTTGTTTTTATGCAGCATTAAGAACACAGAGAGTGCCTGAACCCAAGGGACCACAGAACAGAATTGTGTGCTTGTAGATGATGTTCTAAAAATCTAAAATGTTTTTGCATAAACAAATGGACAAAATAAGTTGTGACGGTATAGCAGAAGCAATACTTCCATTACTAGCCATAGAGAAACACTGAGGGCAGAACATAGGTAAGAAAAGATAAATGAATTAAAAAGAAGGTACAGTGACACACTATTTGCATAGTTTTAAACCTAAACGATAGCCAGTGTATAAATATGCTCATTAAGAAAGTTAATGCTGCAGGCATCAAAATGTGTTTTTTAAATCTTCAAACGCATTACTTTATTTTTCTGAAAAAATATTCATAGACTCATGGAATCATTAAGGTTGGAAAAGACCTCTAAGATCATCAAGTCCAACTGTCAACTCAAAACCACCATGCCTACTAAACTCTGAAGTATCACGTCTACACATTTTTTAACTCCTCTAGGGACGGTGACTCTACCACTTCCCTGGGCAGCCTGTTCCAGTGCTTGACCACTCTTTCAGTAAAGAAATTTTTCCCGATATCTAATGTAAACCTCCCCTGTCGCAGCGTGAGGCCATTTCCACTCATTCTATTAGTAGTTACTCGGGAGAAGAGACCACCACCCACCTCACTACAACCTCCCTTCAGGGAGTTGTAGAACCCGAGACGGTCTCTCTTCAGCCTCCTCTTCTCTAGACTAAATAAGCCCTGTTCCCTCAGACACTCCTCATGGGACTTGCTCTCCAGACCCTTCACCAGCTTTGTTGCCTTTGTTTGGACACGCTCTAGCAGCTCAATGTTCTTCGTGTAGTGAGGGGCCCAAAACTGAACACAGTACTCGAGGTGCAGCCTCAAGATATTGCTACATCCCATAAACTAATAAAGTAATTTCAATATACTCAAAAAAACACACACACAAAAAAAAAAAAAAGAAATTTGTTTCTAACTTATCTGATCTCTTGAAAAAGCTTACATTTCCAGACACTTTATATTATTTTAAAAATCAAATAGGAGAACAAGTTTCTTTGGTTAACTGGAATTAGAAGCATGAAAGAAATATCTTTAACTGATAGTATATGTAAATTAATAAATTACAAGTGCTTCCTTCTGGTAAAATCACCTTTATTGGGAATTAAAAATTGAGATCTACTAACTTTAAGATGACAATATAATAATTGGGTTGAAAGAGCTGTAGTATATGTTGTACGTTCCTCTAATTTCACATTTAGGAAATTTCCTTAGCTCTTCAGGTCCCAGGCTTTGGTAGAAACCTATCCATCAAAACAGTGACAGCAACAGAAATGGAATCAAAATTTTTCATCTAGTAATGTTCATTTAAAAGAAAAAAAAAAGTGTAATCTTTGGTTTCATTACACTTAGGTATTTTTATTGGTGTTTGCACAGGAAAGTCTCAATGTGCATTTTAAAAGAACTATGAAGAGTGCTGCAGACAAAGTTGAGAATAATATGCCTTTTCTTCCTGGAAAACTAGCCTATAGGAAAAAACCCATTCCAGTAATTTAGTTTAGCCCTACATATAAAATAACTGAAGTTTAGGTGCCTGCTCTGTTATTATTTTTTCTGATGGTTTTGACATCAATGTGCTGAGCTTTATGGCATTCACAGTTTCAACAGCAGTGAGTTCCCACTTGGTATAGTCATAATACTCCTTAATATTTTCATTTTGATGTAATTTGCAGCCCCCGCTTTTTAAATATCCGCTCTGTAATAATGTTTAATTTCAGGGGTCACTCCGCCAAGGAGTATATTAAAGCTTATAAAACTCATTTCCAAAGCTCAAATATCAAGCTGTGATCAGGTTAGGAGGGCAGCATCTGTGAATATTTCATCTTTTATCATGCTGATAATAAGGAGATGACAGAGGCACATTATTACAATGAGAGAATTGCTCATTTCAGCCCTGACTGCTGGAAGCTAGGATCTGCAGTGTGCGTTACTCAATAAAATCAATTCTTATATGAAAAGCAAGTTTACTGAGCCACCACTGTGTCTTATTTGATTGTAATGAATAATATATGGACCTGAGAGCTTGCGCATCCAGTAAGGAGAGGGAAAGGAAAAGGTTTAAGTTTGGAGGGGCACTTGAGTATAGACAATAACTTATCAAAACTGTATTTTATTGTTTAGAAGTAATGTTATGAGACCGCTGTTCATTAGACTTGTAATTTTAGTAACAAATCTTAAAGGTCCACTAACAGAAACACAGGATGTTAGCCTATACTGGCAGAACAAGTTCCATCTTCCATTCATCTATTTATCCTCAACAAATAATGACCAGCTAGTGTGACAGTTTAAGGATTACAACAGTATGCTGCATTTTCTTGAATGGTCACTCGTATTTGGCCCCATTTCACACTAATCCCTACCTAAAGAAGAAATAGTTGAGAAAAATCTTGTCTATCACCTATTGTGAAAGAGGAAAAACACCCCTCTAGTAAAAGTAGTAGCACCATACTTATTTTGAGAGGGAATAACAAAAAAAAAGGCTGAAATTATCTTATTTCTTGGTTATATACTACTACTATTTTTGCTTCAAAATATCAAAGCCATTTGAAAACTGCTTACTAAGAACAGAAATTTAGATAATTTCAGAGAGCAACACATACATTTCATCCAAATTTGGTAAATTTAATCATTGGTACTGTCATAGCTCCCTTGAACCCGTTTTATTCAAACTTCATTTATTTCGTAGTCAAAATGTCAAATTGAAACAGCTTGGTATCTTTTAAGCTATCAACATTAAACCCCTCCAAAACCATTAAAAACAACATCCAAAACCCAAATAATAATTTAAAAAACCCCCACCACAAATTCCAAACTCTTGTACATATCCACATATAAAAGTTGACATACATTCTTCATAATCTGAAATACACATTTTCTGTTATTACGGGTATTTCCTGTTAGTCTTAAAATAAAATGTTACATATAAAAAGTACTTTACAGGTAATTTTTGTATTGCACATTTAAATTTTCACATCATGAAAGCAGCTGAACTGTAAACTGAATTACCAGAATAAGCACCAAGACATTGCAAAAATGCGTAACTATGTAACTGCATGGCAGGTTTATTTGGAGAAATGGATAAAAACATTCTATGTTTCAGGACTGTTGTAACATAATACCAAATCAACCTTTGACATCACTGGGTGTCACAAGTGTGGTATATATCTCTTAGTAGCATCTCTAGTCAAATAACCACATACTGCTTATTTAGTCACCCCTTATCCAGCTATTTTAAACAAGACAAACAGCACCTGGATTCCCATTTTCCACACTTTGCAAACACGGGAAACTTACCTCTGCCACAGTTCACAGTGACCTCTGTGTCATGAAGTATAAGTTACGAATTGGAAGTAAAGAATTTTCAGGCATATTCTGTCTTTCAGAAAATGCTGGAAAGGGTTGTTCCAGGTCCCATGCCTGCTCCCCCCTTCTCTTTTTCATTTTTTTCCTCTATTTCTTTTTCCTTTTTTTTTTTTTTTTTTTTTTTAAAGCATATCAGTACTAAGCTTTCACATTCCCACAAAAGGTGAGAACTGTAGCTTTAAATCAACCACCTTATAGTCAAATGATTCTCGGTATAGTCTATTAATTATTAGCAACAGCATTAAATGGGGCCATTTCTTTTCTGAGCTTCTGGGAACAAACGGCCCTCATCAGAAAGATAATATAACTTTAAATTGTCACTATCATGATGCTGTGGTAACGACCTATCATTTTGGCACTTGTAACTCTGAGTTGTGTCTGTTCCAATCCCTCGCTGTAAATCATATTGAACTCTTTTACATCTAAATATTTATTCTGCCTGCCTTTTATTTCTTTCCCTCTGCTTACACACCATTAAATTCATAGGGATTTTTCAGTGGGGTTTTTGTTGTGGTTTGTTTGGTTTTGGTTTTCTGAGGGTGGTTTGTTTTTTGAGGGTGGATGGTGTTTGGTTTTTTTTTAATTACTGTTATATTTATTCTAAGTTTTTAAAACTTCCTCATTCTTTTAGGTGTGCAGTTGAGACAAACTGAACCAACATACCCATCTTTTTAGAAAAATTAAGAAAATGACCAAGTATGAGCGCCATGAATATCACGAAGCTTCTCAAAGTTCACACACACACTCCAATTCAAAGAAGGCAGACTAATACTCATAGAATCACAAAAAAACCAACCAAACAAACAAAACAAAAATCAGCCCTACCCGCTACCAAAAAACCCACCAAAAAACCCCAACCAACACAAAAACCTCAGGTTGGAAGGAACTCCAGCAGGTCATCTATTCAAAACTCCTGCTCTGTGCAGAGCTAACTTCAAAGTTAAACCACATTGTTCAGGAGTTTTACAGAGGGGTATTGATAATAATTTAAGGAGAAAAAAAAAAAAAAAAAAAAAAAAAAAAAAAGAGGAGCACTCCGATTTCTGTAATATAAAATCAAACTATTCCAATAACCAACAGCTGCTTAGTGGATATCCCAGATAAAAAGGAAAAAGAAAAAAGATGGGAAGGAGTTGGAAAACACTTTTTCTTGTAAGTGAGAGATGCAAGCTTGGATACTAGTTTTTCTAAGGGGGGCCAGAGAGAGAACTATGTATCAAATATATCAGAAGTTAAAACAGGTGTCTCACATTCTCAGCAATAACATTTAAAACTGCAACCACTGTTCTGAACTTCCCAGACATTGTTTGGCTGTTGATAGCACTAACATATGAAGGTGAAAGAACAGAACTATCAGGGGAGCAAAACTCCCTCTTCCGAGTTAAATCTGCACGAAGAACAGGACTCAAAACACAGCATCCTCTAGGAGATAAAGCTTTTTGATTTTAATATTGAAATAGAGGTACTGTTCAAAGATATCTGTGTGTGAAATAATTATCTTGAAAATAAACACCTAGATACAAGTTAAAAAAGGCAAGTCCCCCCCACACACTGCACCGGCCCCTAAAGTGAAGGTTTCAGACCTCATGGGCTGGGATTTGTTGTTTGTTGTGAAAGACCACAGTTTCCTAGTGGGTTCCCCCCCAACCCTAAAACTCTTTAAAAATACATAATTTGATGGTATAATTATACATACATAAATCTCAAGTCTATTTTATTATTAAGGTCATTTTATAGAAATAAACTTCTGAGTAACCTTCCAGCACCAGGGAGGGTCATTTTTACTGAAACATATGCCACAGCAGTGATCTTCTCTTCCTACCCTCAAAGCTTCTCTCAAAGTACAGGTCCTCTAAGCAAGACATGAAAATAATTCCTTATCATTTTACTCCTGCTCTTTAAGTTCCCACTAATGCAATGTAATCACAGTGGGCCCCATTTATGATCAAAATGAAAAAAATATTAAAAAAATCAAAAAGGTAGCTCCATATTGATTCAACTTCAATACCTCAGCCTACAAGATAGCTTAATCAGCCATTTGAAATTATCTTCTTACTTTTACCTTTCGTTACAGCATGGAGTTAGATTCACTATTAATGGACAAAACAGCACTTACTAGCGAGTGTATAACCTTGAACACTTGATTATAAAGTGCTATTTCCATTTATCGAAGGTATTACTGTAGTCAGTACCTTTTAAAGGGCTTGTTAATGGCTTACTCTTTTCATTCATCATCAAAATTAAAGTATCACTAGTAGATGTGTCATATGAACTTGAGAAATACGCTTATTCAGCTGTAACAGCCCACTTGTGAGTGATATTTGCTCCTCAAAAGAAATTTCTGCTATTCAATGGTTGTAATGGTCTTATTAATAGAATAATAACTACGTGAATGTTATTAGCACACCTTGGATGATGGGATGTCCATTACACACATGACAAAGCAGAAGTTGCAGTCGTGCAAAAAGTCCACCCAACTTGCTATGGGATGTTATAGAGCGTGAATGTGAATTCTTAAATGAGACCAAAAACCCCATAAAAACCTACTTGCAGGTACTGTTTCATTTAGAATGCAACAAACAGAATCCACTCTACAGGAGGTGCAGGAGATTCCAGCTGTTAGGAAAATCTCATTCCTTAACTATTATACCAATTAGTCTTCATAGTATGAACCTATATTAACCTTCCTAAGGTACGTATATAGTTCCCATTGTATACTGAATAGCCACACTTGAGTAAGCAAACTAAAGGACCCCAGCTCATTGCAGAGAGGACAGCCCAGCCCTGGAGATAAGGACTTAGCTTCTCAGAATCTTAAAGCTGTCCACCAAGGATAAGAGATCCCTGGACAACCAAAGTAACAGCAGCATCCCAGCCCCTCTAACATATCTTTTAAACCCTCCCATTAGTTGTCACACAGAAGTGATTATACCAAGATTAACTCCATGAACATCTATACCAATAGAGGAGCATAAAGAAAATGGGGTATTAGGTATCTCTAATACAAGAGGTGCATGGACAAGAGTGATTGCTACTACAGAACACTGAAAATTAGCCATCAGCATTAAGGAGAACAGCGACTGTAAAATCTTATTTAGAGCTCCTGCAAAATTGCAACAAATTTCCGTTCTTACACATTTGCTAAGCTTTGGGCCAAAGCCCACACCCCTTACAGAGTAAGAGTTTTATCTCTGCCTCACTTTCCTGTTCAGTAAATGTTACTTAAGCCAGTATTATACAGTACACAGCAGAGAAAATAGACATAGATTAGAATGAGAGAGAGAGAGTCTTTACCTCTCAAACACAAACCTTCCAGGCAAGGAGAATTCACGCTGCACACATTACAGACATGTAGTTTGTAAAAGAGGTGGGGAGAAGTAAAGGAGGGAAAAAGAAAACCCTAAAACATCACAGGGCTCATCTTTTCACTCAGATGAGCTATTTGCATTTCCCCTAATATATGCAAGCTCCTGCAGAACAGCTAGGTGTTATTATTCATTACAATTTCCTATTACACTGTGATAAATGACACCCTCGAGGGGCAGAGCTGCTTGGTGAATGCTTATTACACTCTTTTAAGTAGGACTTGATTTGCCTTAAATAGGTTGTTTCATATAGCTATATGCCATGGCTATATAGGCCTGCCAACACTATCCTTTGTCAGTGCTGGAATAACTAGAGTTTAATTGAATTATAACCGTTCCGTGCATGTACTACACTGTATCCTGTTTATTATATCCTTTAAGATAAGACAGTACTAATTCCACATGCTGCCAAGCTAGAATCTTTTTAATCTGTTTAGAGATTTGACTTTTTTAATAGCTTCAAGTTTAACAAGGGCTGTTAACGAGCCCTGGTTTCAGCTGGGATAGAGTTAATTTTCTTCCTAATAGCTGGTACAGTGCTGTGTTTTGGATTTAGGATGAGAATAATGTTGATAACAGGCTGATGTTTTAGTTGTTGCTGAGCAGTGCTTAACGTAAGTCAAGGACTTTTCAGCTTCTCATACTGCTTCAGCTTCACCACGGCTGTGTGCTGCTTACCTGCCTGCTGGGTTAAACCTCAACAGTCCTTTTTGGCACCCAACATGGGGCACGAAGAGTTGAGATAATGACAGATCTGACCAGAGCACGTTAAAACAAATTTGTTATCAGCATTCATTATATTAGTTTAATAGTTGCTGGTCACAATGTTGATTTATTTGCTCTCAAGAGTTGTTCTGCTTGTTCTCATAGTTGTGTACACCTTACTTGATGTATATGCTCCTTGTTGCACTGCTTATCATCTCTGGGGTCTGGATTAAGTTTATCATTTTGCTGTACTGTGAAACATTGGCTTATGATATGATAAATTACTGGTCATGAGACTGATCTGGTATTTTTACTCAGCACTACCATCATTGCCATACTTTGGGAACCATCTCTTGGAAACTATTAATAATTACACTCTTTACCTTTTCTCCTCAGACAGCCAATCCATGGGGGAGACAAGATGAGACACCTTCCCTCTGTCTTTCTGTTGCCAGATCCAGAGACCTTCTCTTCTCCTTGAGGGTCCTGAATAGGGTTGAACAGGGCTCAGTAGGCATGGGCCAGATCCCAGCATGTTGCGCTGATTTGCGTCTCTCTGAAATTGCCAGGGTGACAGGATACTTCTTCCAAATTTCGCTCACTCTCCCACAATGGGATGGGAAAGAGAATCAGAAGAAAGGTAACACTTTGTCATGGTTTAACCCCAAATGGTAACCGGACCACGCAGCCGCTTGCTCACCGCTCCCCTCCTGGTGGGGTGAAGAGGAGAAACAGAGAGA
>KL258504.1:7470-18660 GCA_000699545.1 Podiceps cristatus
GGTTAGTCTGCAGCTAGCTGAAAATGAGCCAGCAGTGTGCCAAAGAGGCCAATGGCATCCTGGCTTCTATCAGTGATAGTGTGGCCAGCAGGAGCAGGGAAGGGATGGTCACCCTGTACTGGGCACTGGTGAGGCCCAGCACCTTAAGTGCCCTTCATGACAAGAAAAACATTGAGGTGCTGGAGCGCATCCAGAGCCGGGCAGCGGGGCTGGAGCACAAGTGCTGTGAGAGCAGCTGAGGAGCCTGGAGAAAAGGCCTCTCGCTCTCGGCAGAGTCCCTAAACAAGGGAAAAAAAAAGGTCAGTCTCCCAAGTAACGAGCGAGAGGACAAGAGGAAATGGCCTCAGTTGTGGCAGGGGAGGTTTCAACTGTTTATTAGGAAACATTTCTTTATTGAAAGGCTTATTGGGAACTGAAACAGGCTGCCCAGGGAAGCGGTGGAGTCAGCATCCCTGGAGGTATTTGAAAGCCGTGGAGATGTGGCGCTTGGGGACATGGTTTAGTGGTGCCGTTGGCAGTGCTGGGTTAACGATTGGACTCCATGATCCAAAAGATCTCTTCCAACCTAAGTGATTCTGTGATTCTGTATATGTGCTCCCAAATCAATTTGACTTGATGAATGTACTTGAAAGGGCCTCCCCAAAAGATAAATCTGGGAGTGGAGGAATATATTTATTGCATTTTACTTTACTCTTGTAGTTCTCCACTGTTTCATTTCTCCAGGTAGATACTCCACCACATCCCCAGGACCTATGCAGTCAAAATAAGACATAATAGTGACGCACAATTGTCTCAAAGTGACGATGAATTTTCAATCAAGCTTCGCAACAGCTTTGTCAGAAAGGCATTTTACAGACTGTGTTTCAGTTGAGGAGGGAAGTGAAGGGACTTTAAGGCAAAACAACAGGTCAAAGGACCAGCTCTAGGAATCAGGATATGGATCTAGGAATCAGATCCAGAAGCTCAGGGCGTATCTGTTGGGCTTTGGGAGCGCAATAAATAGCATGCATTTACTATAAAAACCAGAATCTACTGAGCTGGACCCACTCAACAGGAGCAGTATACTGGACTCCAACACAACCAACAGACCTCCATAAAAAGAGAGCCACTACCCCTCCCTTAAGCCTCTGTTGTCCCAGCTGATCCAGGGTTGAGGTTTAGGTCTTTAATGATGAGTTTCGGATGAATAAACCCCTCCTTGTCAACAAATCTCAACCTTATCCCCTAACTGCTGCTCACTTCTGAGCTGCAGCGCCATAATTGCAAGCCCATCCTCTTTCTAACTATAGATGCCTACTCTGGCAAATTCATTAGGAGGACATGAGACATAGTAACGGCTACATCCTCAGGGAGGAAAGCTGGATTAAAAGGCAATGGCATTTGGACGTATGACTACTAGAGGAGGCCCAGACTCTCATTCCCATAGAAATATTTGTGTCTATTGAATAGAGAAAAAATGGTAATGGGCTTCAATTGCCCAGGAGAACGAGGTTAAACACTAGACAAAAGTTTTCTAACTGTAAGAGTGGCAGAAATACAAAAAGGATCATCAAGACATGTTACAGAATCTCTTTAAAGTGATTACTAAGAATAAGTTAGAAGAATATCAAGCAGGAGCAGCTTAGATGTATTTGGTGCTGGAGAGACCAGGTAGGGCAAGGACTGAGTAGGCAGCTTCATGAAATCCCCTGAAGCCCTGTTTTCTATAGGTCCAACCTATAGAATAGCTGAAGCTCTTTGGAAACCACTTGAACTTAACCAATGCTGTACTAAGCCCTGAAGCTGAAAGAAACAGTACCTCTGGCCTCGGGTACTAAACCCTTCCAGGGTTTTACAAGCATTTCAAAGAACCCAACTCAACTTTCACTGATGGCAACATACAAATCCACATTCCTTCATTTGTACAAGATCAAGTCTTCAGTTACAAAATGCTCTAAAGCCTTCTTAGCACTTACGACAACAAAGCACTTTTAGACTATACATTACTGGGAAAATGGAGCCACCATAAAGCCACAGCCATCTCTGGGGTGGAATATAGCTATTCCATGTCAGACAAGATTCTGAAAGAAACGAAGAAGAATTACCCTAATTGAAAATAAAATGGAACGACTTGGTTATAACATCCTTATTAAAGAACGCATTTCAGATGATAAAACACATTAAGAGGGAGAGCTTGAACAAATTAGCCTTCAGCCTCCAGAAGAGCCAGGAGACGTAAGGAGCAACCCAAAGCCAGGCAAGTCAGAACAGCTACAACAAACACGAATGCCCCCAACCGAGGCAAGTATGGAGAGAACTGGCCACGAGCAGAGCTTTCAACTTCCCTCCTCTTTTTGCGAGCACAATGGAAACAATTCCCCCAAGAACAAAAGCGATGCGTCAGCAGGCCCTACTCTCTCAAGCTCTTTCAAGTTGGAAGGACAGTTGATTTGCACCATGTGTAGGATAGGAATGCTCGCTAGAACCAAGCAAGATAAATTTCACCCCATCCAAGCTGGTTAACATTAAGACAGAGATGAATCATCTTTACAATGCCTGTAAACAACACTGTTTAAAAAAAGGAAGAAATCTAATGATACACCCTAGTCACACTTACTTTGCAGGAAGTTTCTAAACGTTTATACCATATGTACTATTGTTAGGAAAAGTGTCGAAATAAGGGGGCAGACACAAACCCACAAGAATCAGCGGATGCGGACGTAAAGCCACCACAAATGTTCTAATCTCCCTTCTGCTACGCCTGCAGTGGTGTTCCAGCACGTCTAATCCCCTACGACAGGCAGAGGCTGGGGGAGAGGACACACTCGGAGTAATGGAGGAGATGTACATCAGATGTGCTATTTGTAATGAGAGACAGAAAGCTCAATGGAGTCATCTGCTCTCTGTCTCTTGTTGATTCTCACTCTGACCTTTAGTGAAGCTCTGATTTTTAAAGGGGGAAACCAAAATATCTGGAACCACGACGATGTGGGTTACCTTTATTTGGTAACTCAGATGTGAAGGAAATACCAACACCAGAGCACCGAACATGCGAGTCGCTGAGCTATGCAAGTCCCAAAACACACCCAAAAAATGACTACAAAAGACTGCGGGCTGGACAAAGCCTTGGATGGGTCAGGACACTTGGAGAGATCTCTCCACTTAGCTTATTCAGAAGGGCGATTGAGAGGCAATTTATTTACTAGATGTGAGTGTATTCCTTTTCAAAAGGGGGCCCGAAGAGCTGTTTAATTCAGGGAAGAAAACGTTAATAGCATAAAATCACTGCGATCTTAAGACAGATAAATTCAAAGCACAAAAGAGGCATAATACTTTTGTTTGCATGCTTCCAGAGCCATTGGTAGAAGCCAACAAGGGAAGTGGAGGAGACAACCTAGCATCTTCCAAGCTGGCCACTGCTCAGTGCAACATACACTAACCAGACACGTTGTCTTGCTCAATATAGGCACAAAAGTGAAAAATTAGAGTCTGCAGAACACAAATATTCCATGCAGTACATGCTTAAATACATCTTGCCATGCAACAGGGTACATACAGTCTTCTCCTTACCCCGACAAAACTCCACAGCTAACCCAAATGAGGAAAGAGCAGCCACTGTTGCTCAAGTATTTTGCAATATGGTGAAGACGATCTAGAGCAGCGGTATAACCCCAGGGGTCAACACAGGGGACAATACTGTAATTAACTGTTCATTAATGACACAGATATGGAGATAAGAGTGCACCCTCAGCAAGTTTGCAGACGATAAACTGGAAGGAGCGACTAACAGACCAGAGGAGTGTGCCACCATTCAGAGGGACCTTGGCAGGCTGGAGAAGTGGCCCACCAGGAACCTCGCAACGGTCAATAAATGCCAAGTCCTGCCCCTGGGGAGGAACAGCCAGCCCCAAGCTCCACTATATCTGGGGCAGCTCAGCAGAAAAGGATCTGGGGGTCCTGCTGGGCACCAAGTTGACCACGAGCCATCAGTGTGCCCTTGCAGCAAAGGTGGCCAACAGACTCCTGGGCTGTTAGGAAAGGCATTAGCCAGCAGATTAAGGGAGGTGATTCTTCCCCTCCACTTAGCACTGGTGGGACATCTGGAGAGCTAAGTCCTGGTCCTCCCAGCACTAGAGAGATATGGAGCTACTGGAGAGCATCAAGTGAAGAGCAGATAACATACAAAAGCAATTGGAGCATCCCTTCCGCAAGGAAAGGCTGAGAGAGCTGGGACTGTTCAGCCTGGAGAAGAGAAGGCTAAGGGAGGAAAAAAATATTTCTCAATGTAAATATCTGATGAGGGTTGGAAGGGTGAAGAAGAGAGCCAGACTTCTCCCTGGTACCCTCTGACAGGACAAGAAGCAACACATAGAAAATTCCATTAAATGTAAGGCAAAAAAAAAAAAAAAACCAAAAAAAAAACACACCACACACCACCATAACAAACACCATTTTTTTTACTCTGAGGGTGATCAAACACTGGAATAGGTTGCCCAGAGAGGCTGCAGTCTCCATCGCTAAAGGAATCCAAAACTACATGGGACACAGTCCTGAGCGACCTGCCGTAGGTGACTGCACTTGAACAGGGAAGTGAGACTAGACATTCTCCAGAGGTCCTAGCCAACCTCAAGCATTCTGTGATTCTGTAAATATTTTCACCAACCAAGACCAGGCTTTTCTTTCCCTCCTCACCTCCAAAAAAAACCCTAAAGAAAAACATTTCAGCACTCAAAGGGGCCCAGCAAATTGTTAAGCTGATGATGAAACAGATCATAATTTAACAGAGAGCTTCAGATATTCTTATCCAAGCAGAAATATTGCCAAAAAGAAATAAAGTTGTTAGTGTAAAGCATCACTTCTGAGTAAGATTGAAATAGAACGTGTTTCTAATCAGTCTGGCATTTTAATGGCTGTATCCTGACAAGTTATATAAAAGTTTAATGCAACATGAAGAGAAAACTACCTCTAAAGGTCTAGATAGGACCATTCCAAGGAGAAGAAAGAATAAATGGGTCTACCAAATTGAATGTTTCATTCCTTTATGCCATAAATGCCAGGAAAGCCCCCAGGCAGCAATACTCCAAATCCCAGGAGGGACATTATCTGTGCCCAACACCACCCTTACAATTACATCTGCAAGTTTCAACTAGAAGAGGACACCACTACTAATAATCACAGCCACCAGAAATTAACTGGTTCAGCTAATTCCTCGTTTTTTCTGAGCAGTTATCCTGCTAACACCTCTTTAATAACAGCAGCAACCCTACAACCTGCAATAGCTGCATGAGGGCACCGACAGACAACATCTAGTTTGCTTCTGGGTTTTGTCTTCATAAATCAAACATCCTCCCCATTTTGCCACTTAAGAATGAGTAGTTTTTAGACTGTTACCTAATCATCTTTTAGGGACAGGATATTACCAGAATAAAGCAGGACCCATACACCTTCACCCTGTAGCACCTCTCAACAGGGTCCTGCTCTCAAGCCTCATCTTCCTCTTCTTCCCAAATCCAGCAAATTTTCAGAAGGTTCCATGACCTCAGCAGATGAAAGCACTGTTTTCACAGAGTCACAGAATCATTTAGGTTAGAAGAGACCTTTAAGATCATTGAGTCCAACCGTTAACCAAACACTTCTTTGCTTAAAGCCAACTCAAGTAATTCCACTCACACTTGAGTCAACCAAGTCTCGTTCCTCACTGCTCTCCCGTGGCTGATGGATCTCAGTGTCTCAGAAGGTGCAGGCATCAACCACCTCATACTATGAATGGGACATTTATACTGTTGTCATGGCTTAACTGTTCATGTTCCTCTAGTGTCAAGTGAGGAACAAACTTAATCTTTCTGTTCATCTCTTGGTCTCTTCTCTCTTCTATTCTACCAGGCCATCTGCCTTCACGAAAGCTGTAGGATGTCAACACCCTTGGGACTCCCACATCTCTGTCCAATATATTACAACAGCAGCCAAATCCAAGTACCCTTAGAGAAGGAACCCAGAGGCATCATGACCAGGTTTACCTTTGGGAACACAGGCTAAAAGACGTTATCTCCACTACTATAGTATCATCTCACAACATGGACAATAAGAGAGGCATCACCTAAGTTGGGGTCATGGGATGGCAACAGAACTGATGCTGGCATCTCCCACCTCTCTTGGCCGACCTCCTGTGATGGTAGGGAGATAACCACAAAACCCACCACACCTTCGGGACTGTCACAAACTTCAGGTTTCCTGCAGTTTCTTCACAGACACAACTACGGTCCCTGGGTCTAGGCAGGTCCATCCCTCCTCCAGCTCAGAAGGAAGGAGCTAATATTACTGCCTTTCAAAACTTGGAAGGAACAGCAACAAGGAGCAATGAGATGTGGTGTTTCTTATTCTGGCATATAGTTCACTTATTCATGCCTCAGCTATACCATATGAGTACAACAAAACATCAGAAGGCATTAAGACCCTGAGAAGTGATTTCCCATCATGCCACTGATAAGCATTTCACTAACAGAAAGCTTAAAACTGAAAGCGTGTCTTCACCTTCGTATTTCATACACTTATTTGACCTTAATTACACAAAGGCTTTGTAATTCCAACACAAGGAAGAGCTACATGGAGCTGGGTAACAGAATCACAAATAAGTTGCCTATAAACATGTCAGAATTCAGTTAAAGAACAGAAAAATTAAATCCATCAACTTCCTAAATGCTGCACAGACACCATTCTATAATGTACTTTTTCTTGGAACCAGACATCCTGTTGATTTGCTATACAGCTTTATAGAGGGAGGTCAGTTACCCAGACTCCCCACCTACCCTACATAAAGGCTTCCAGAAGGATTACTTCAAGTGACCACCACAAGCAAACCAAAAAAAAAAAAAAAAAAAAAAAAGGCAGTGGGAGGTGGTTTTGTCAGCAATTCTTTTGCAGTGTTGATTTTCATGGGCTGGCCTGCCTTTCAAAATGAGATAGATTGAACCTTGCCTGAGAAAGATCGTGTAGGCACTTCTCCAGCTCCTCCTGCTTGTCTGATCACAGACTAATAAATGACTCAAAGGGACTCAGCCAGGTCAGGCCAGACCTCAGAGCTTGGAAGAGCCAGGCTGGGAGAGCTGTTCTCCTGTCATGCCTGCCTTTGGAAGAGAGCTACGGGTATGGGACGTTTCTACAGCAGAGGAGACTAGTCCCAAGCAGAGACCTGCAAGTTAACTGACACCCAAGCTGCAGAGGACACCCAGAAGAGAGGCCACAGGGTCAGCAGTGCAGGAAGGGGTGAAATAGCAATGTGGGAGCACGCTCGAAGTTCTCTTACAGGCTACTATTTATCAAAAAAACAGCACAAAGAAAACAAATCCCGTGCAAGAGGTGCTGACAAGAGCTTAATGCACCAGACACTAAACAGAACAGCAGTGCTGGGCCAAGAACTGGAAGGAAGAGACCTCTGCCAACACCAAAACTGACCTTACTAAAGCCAAGTAAGCAACAAAAATGGCCATTAGGTGCCCAGAGGCCCTCCCCAGTTACAGGGGAATATAGATTACTAAGTAGAGACACCAAGAAACATTTTGCTCCTCAACTTGTGTGACAAAGGCAATACGTTTTAGGAGTCATGACAGCTCTGGGTTACAGAGACAAACTCAAGACAATGGGGAAACTGAAGGGAGACTGGGACACTCAGGCAAATTTGGGAATTAAGATTGCTCTTGAGGCAGAGCTTAGCTAAAACAAGCCCCCCCACACACAAGTACACAATCCTGCGAGGTAGCACCGTGCAAAGTTATGGCCATACCAACACACAGTCAGCGAAAGTCCTCACCAAGCCTATGTTCAGCCAGCAGGATCTAGAAAGCAGATTTAAGTCAAGAAGAAGATCAAAAACAGGGATTCAAAGACTGAGAAGGTGAAGTCACATGTGCCAGGTATGGGGGTGATTTAACCATTGCCCTAAATTCTCCGGACTCCTCAGCCCACGGGATGACTGCTAACGTTGCAGCTCTTCCACACATGCTAGCCCAGGGACTCGTGGCTCACGGAGCACAGAGGAGGGGGCTTTGGAAGAAGCAGACGCGCACACAGTAAAGTAACTGAGAGCCACCAAAGGGACACAGCCCTGACGACAGCAAACTAAAATCCGAGATTATCCCAGCCTTCGGTCCCCCAGACCTTTAAGTGGCACCGCCACCCTGTGTTGCGATAGCTGAACTGCACTGAGGTTTAGCTTCTCCCAAAGCGCAGCAACTGTCAAACAATGCGTAATACGCTTTTCAGCACGAAGGCGGCTCAAGCAAGGCCAGCTTCATTATCTGGAAGGCCTCGCGTTGAACTCTGCATGCAGAGACGCTGAAGCCAAGTAATTCACACTGATGCACGATCCAGACTCCAACTGCAGCAAGTTTCGTAAGAGTTGAAGCCAGACACAGAATCACAGCAAGAGGAAAGTTTGCTCAGGCAACTGAAACCTGAACAGCAGAGTTACCAAACGCCATTTGGAAAGAGCGGATCACCTCCCGGTTAAATAAGCTCAGCTCACCGTTTCACAAGACCTCGCTGTGCTGAAAATGAGGACGGCAGCCCGTAAGCTTTGGTTCACACTTGTAAAAGGTGCAGCCAAGGCGAGTGCTCTGTAGCATTCCTGGACATACAATATACAAAGAGCATCTCAAAACATTTGTGTTTATTTGGGGATCAGCAGAATACTTCTTGAATCGTGTATACATTAAAACAAGCACCTAAACCAACCACCTACCCTCAAACGCTCTCCCTTACCACAGGCTACCAGAATACCTTACGAACCACCAATCTGTCTCAATTTCCCTTTGAAGGGAAGCATCGTGCATATTTTACACCCTGGCAAACACAGGCGCAGAAGAATTAAGTGAAATGCCTACGGCCACACCACAAGCCGCGGCTGCGCCAGAAATCCGAGTGCTTCCAGCCAACGGGCCTTTTCCCAGGAGCAAGGTGAAGCCCAGGAGGCTTTAACTTCACCCCAATAAGGCACCAAAAACTTCAGACCGTGAAGCAGGCCAGTTCTCCTCCTACCCACCTCAGAAGCACAGATACTCAGCGGTCAGTTCCGGCCTCCATAGCAAGACAGAAAACATGCCAGCATCGAGCACGGAGAATTGGAGCGCGATGTCGGAGCAACACAAGCTGCTGCACCCACCGGCCACGGCAAGTATCGAGCTGGGCAAGCCCCTCAACGGGAGCGGGGAGCGAACACAAGTAGTTTGTCCCAGACCACTTCTGCCATTCGCTCTCTAACACCTCCCATGAAAAGTTCCTTCTCCCACATATCTAATCCTCTCTGTTCTCCCTCGTTCCACTTCTACCCACCAAATTAAATAGTCACCAAGCAGCAAAGAAAGCAGCCCCAGAATAGGGAAAGCTAACGCACGGACATGCTGTCCTAGCACTTATTTCCTACAAACGGTGCTTTTCTAAGGAGCACAAGCTGTCCACGCAGACTCAGTGATTGAAAGACGACCGTTTCCAGCTGCTACCTGTGCAGGTAAAGGTGCAAGTACCCTCGTGCAAGACTGAACCGCATTAGAAAAAGTGACGGGGGGGTGATCCTAGAGACGTACCAGGCCACACACACCCCTGCAACAGCACAAAAAACCCGATGCCCGAGTTGTTCAAAGAGTTTCATCCCTTCTTCCCCTGTTTGCAGGAGCCGGTTGCCAACAATTGTTTTCGGCAGCAGGGGACATTCTCTCCTGCACTCCCAACTGCAGCCCTTGCTCAGGAGCTGAACACGTTCATCCCCCACCGCCCGCCACCATCTGATGGTGACCATCACCGCAGCGCTGACTCTCATCCACACCCTCCTCCTCCGCTCCCCTCAAGCCAACTCTTCCCCGTTTCAAATCACTGCACTCATTACGATTCATTGCGGTGAACTTAAGGTTGGGCTTTTCCTTAACTGACAACAAACAGGTCCAAGATGTACAGAGATTATTATAACTTTAACCAAGCGTTTTGGGGAGAAAAATCAACCAGCGCTGCTGCTTTACAGCACGTTGTTTAAGGATGCAATTCTGCATTACTTTAATTACTACAACAGCGGCATGATGGCACAGGAAAAATTAGGAAAATGACTTAATATTTACATGCAAACATCTAAGCAAGAGAGCATGGTCAATCTTGTGGCAAGATATCCGTTCCTCCTCGGGTTTTTAGAAGCGCTGGTGCCCTGACAGCAGGTATCAATCTTGGTCGATCATTGCAAATAAGTAAAAAATTATTTTATTAGCAAGTGAGCAGGGAGGAGGTACCGCAGCTACAGCAGCAATCCTGCATCGCTGCCAGAGCAGGGAGCTCTCAGTCAGGCACAACAATAAGCTGTCTCCTCTGGCTCGGAGAGAAATAACATTTGTTCTGAATTTGTTTTACAAAATCCCAGCAAGAAGTGAAGTATGTGCTTGTTTAGGCTTCAAATTGAGCTAAGCACACATTTCAGCTTAAATATACTTTCATTCACAAAGAGGGAAGTCGTTTCAAAGCACAGCAAGCCTTAAGTGGTACTTGACCCACATATAAAGTGGCTGAAAGACTATTTTTCCCCTCCAACGTTCACTACTTCTGGATGAGGTAACAGGGTCTGATCGGTGTCCAGGATGCTCCGCATCCCAGAGGCAGACACTGCAGAGAGCACCCAAACACCAAGGCAACAAATAACTCCCACCAGAAAGATTTCAATCCCTATTTGTCAATAAAATTATTTTTAAAAAATAGTTTTCCTTAGGGGAACCTTGAAAGCACAATTTTAACACACCAGATAGTGACTGTGCTGGTAAGAACCTCTTAAATCTGGCTGCCACAGCTCCACAACACACAAGCCAAGAACAAGGATGCCAGACGCTTTCCATGACCCAGACAGGATCCCCCCAAGTATGACAAATTTTTAAGGAAGAATACAACCGCTATATATCATATTTACTGCCTTTAGTATAGTAGACCTTCACACTGCTTTATTAAGATACCTGGTGCAGCAGCTTGGCGAGACAGAACAGAGCTGGATACTGGCCGCAAGGAGCACCCAGACCCTGGGGGGATGGAGACGGCTTCCCAGCGACCCTGGGAACAGGCAGCATTTGCTGCCACACTAAAACAAAAAGATCTTAGCCAAGCTTTGCTGCGGCCTTTTATATCCTACATGTCCCTGCTTGTGGACTTTGCTGCATCCATGTCCCGGTTTCAGCTGGGATAGAGTTAATT
>KL258505.1:1992-23403 GCA_000699545.1 Podiceps cristatus
CATTTCTTTACTGAAAGGGTTGTCAGGCACTGGAACAGGCTGCCCAGGGAGGTGGCTGAGTCACCATCCCTGGAGGTATTTAGAAGGTGGGTAGATGAGGTGCTTAGGGACGTGGTTTAGTGGTGGTTAGGCACGGTTGGACCTGATGATCTTAAAGGTCCTTTCCAACCAAGGGATTCTATGATTCTATGCCACAGTTTTAGTGCTGAGTATGATGTTATATGTAACAAAACATGCCTTTGGCAAATTTGAATCAGCTGTCCCAGTGTCCCTACACAACTTCTTTTGGACCCCCAGCTTAATCTCTGTGGAGGGATGGGGGTGTAGAATGGGAAAGGAGAAACCATTGATGCTGTGCAAGCCCTGTTTAGCAATAGTCAAAATACTAGGGTATTATCGATACTGTTTTAGCCACAAATCCAAACCAGAGCAAAACAGCAGTAATGGACTTCTATGATGTTGTGTTCTGCAACTGAGCTGCATTAAAAGCTTTACTCTAAAGCTCTGCCACAGGAAGTCTCATAGAGCTAAAATGGGAGGTCTCCTAAGAGCTTTTCATTTCAAACTCAGGTCAGATCTCATAAGCACTATTATTTTTTTTTTTTTTTTTCAGGATTTGGGGTGTTTTGGGGTTTTTTACATGTGTCTTCATTCCTTCCAATGATGTCTTAAAAAATCATTGAAATTGCTTTTGAAAAATAAGGCCTAGTACACAAAGCTCAGTTTTAATGGACTGGGCTTTGGATATATGTCAGACATGAGATTCCTGCAATTGGAAGGGACCCCAAGGATGATTGCTAAACTGCTCAGAACAGAGGCTATTTTTCTTAAGGGGAGAATAATAATAAGAGTATTTAAAAACCCAAACCCCAGTAGTCCTGACCTATTGTACACAAGGCTTTACATAAGTAAAAAAGCAAAAAAGAAAGTAATAGGATAAAGCTTGAGGCACTATACCGAAGTAATATGTCAGGCAACAACAGAAATTGCGGTACAGGTATAGTAAAATTTCAGCAATAGACAGCCAGGAAATCTTCAGTAGTTTTTCTGAATTCTTAGGGCAAAAAAAGTATTCCAGTACTGATGACTACATTTATGATATTATGTGTATTCCATGTGAACTGTTGTGAACAATAACTTTCCTCAGATGGACAGAAAGAATACCTTTGGGAGGAGGAGGTAAGAGCTGACCAAAGCTGGGGCTGACTGTGATTCAACATTCACTGCTATAGAGATGGATGCAATTTATAGGAAGAATCATAGAATCATAGAATGGTCTGGGTTGGAAGGGACCCCAAGGATCATAGAGTTCCAACCCCCCTGCCACAGGCAGGGACACCAAGCTCCTGGCCTGGATCTACACAAGGTTGCCCAGGGCCCCATCCAACCTGGCCTTGAACACCTCCAGGCATGGGGCATCCACCACCTCTCTGGGCAGCCTGTTCCAGCACCTCACCACCCTCTCTGTAAAAAACTTTCCCCTAATATCTAATTTAAACCTTCTTTCCTTCAGCTTCAATCCATTCCCCCTTGTCCTGCCAAGGACAAGAGAAGAAGAGCTGGAAAGGTCACTGGGTGATAAAGCTATTTAATTTCATTCTACATTTCTGCATTCTTAGGGACAAGGAAATGGAAAGTCCCTTTTTCAGCATGGGAATGGTGCACTGTTGCCTGTGGACTTATAGTGTGGAATAGGCCTTCATTCTGAGGACAATTGCCTCTAAAATTTAAAAGCTGTAAGGCCAATAGGCAATCTCATGATTCTGTAGGTCCAACACAGCAGAAATTCTTAAAGAAGTGTCTGATTTGCAATTTGATTAGATGTTTTGGTTACAGTTTCCTTAGTTTTTCCAGAGGGTCTGGCATTGTACAAATAAGAGGTCACCAAATCTTCACACGCACCACCCTTTCCAAGTCTATGTTTCACACAGAGAAGAGCTAATAGAGAACCCAAACAGATTCTGTGTTGCCTTTCAACTGAAGCAACAGCCCAGGCTTCACTCTTACCAGAATTCATCACCTTGTACTCATTTTGCATTCATGTTAAAATGGATATCTATTGTGATACACGTATTATTGATCTGCTTATTGCCATTTTTTAAATCCTTTTTTTGTTTATCTATTAATGCTGGGGCCTGAAATCTCAAGGCAAGGCTTTGTGGCAGGAATGAAATTAATTCAAGCAGTTTATTCACAGCAGATCAATTACAATATTCATTCTCTATAAAAGTTTGCATTCAAAGAACATTAAAGCTATAAATTAAATGAACAGGTTCTAATATACTCATAATTAGACTTCCCATAGCATGTTTATCTGGGATGCAGCTCTACAGTGTAACAGAAAACTACATTGGTGTATTAAGAGCAGGGTAAAAAACCACAACACTGTGGAAATGGTTCTACAAGAGATAACAGTAGAAACACTACAAGCATTTTTCTAAAGGGAAAAATGCATTTTTGTGTGTCATTATGAATTTTGAGAAATACTGTGTCGTAGCTGATAGGATTCAGAGCTGTGGTTTGGATAGTTTGACTTCTATTCCTGTTAGTGCTCTGTTGGGTGAGCTACCAGATTACTTTGTCATTCTGTGCCTCCATTTCCCTGTCTACTGAATGAAGTTACAGTATTTTTCTAAGAATGTGGTAAATCTCTAGCAGATAGCTACTTCTCACCTATCACCAAATCCCAAAGGATCCTCCCAAAGGATGAGAAGAAAAGAAAAAACAAAAAAAACAAAAAACCAAAACAACAAAAAACCCCACTTCAGTAGAATTTCATCTGTTAGTTCTAGGTAGACACTATATCCCTTTTTTGTAGACAGATTAGGGCTTTTTGCTTTTGGATTTTTTTGGTTTGTGCTAACCGTGCTGGTTTGTGCTGTTAACTGAATGCAAAATGCTTGTGTGTTTTAATACCTTTCTTGAAGCCAAGAAGAAATCGGAGCTTAGATTTTATATAAAATGATCATTTCTTTATAGAAATAGCTTCAGTTTCTTTGAGCTAGTCAGAACAGTCACTACCTTTGGCTAAACATAAATACAAAACTTGTGTGTGTGTATTTTCATAAATAGGACATTGTCTCTGTCTTTGCCTCATGCAGAGAAGTCACATTATCATAAGTAGTAGATGTAATTCAGTAAATGTGAAATTCATGCCTGATCAGGTATAAAATAGAATTAAGCTGCAAAGCATTAGCTTTTGTTCCTGTCAATGAACGCTCTAGCAACTAGAAATAGGAAGAGTTAGAGAGCTTCTCTGAGACTGAAGATTTTTTCCTCAAAATCTCTGCAGCAAAACACACATGAAGAGCACTAAGGGAGTAACGTAATGCCCCCCCCCTCTCTCCCCGGTTTGTATCTCCATGCCAGCTATATTTTAAACTTGAATAAATTGCATCTATCAAGGTATGGGCAGCAGCTTTGCATATGTTCTTTTACCTCAGTGTAACCTTCAGATGTGGGTCCCATTCTTTTACTGTGTCATCCCATATAATTTTCAATATGACATGGTTTCATAACTCCTGCACATGGACACACAATATCTGCCTAAGCTGAGTACTCTTACTAAAAATAAAATGAAATTAGATTGAGATTGTCTCCCATTCTCTCTTTTGTATGCTGTTCATTAGTTTGGTTCATGTTTTTATCTCTTGTAGGAAATGTTTTAACCAAGGCAATTGAGATCCATAATCACATAACCTAACACTGATCATAACTGTATACAAGTCTCTAGAATTACTTTATTTCTATATATTTTCCAGGTTTTCCAGGAGCCTAACAGCTCATATGGATAATGGCCATTGTTAAAATTTAGTGCACCTTGTGTTTATTATTTCCTTTCTCCTTTATTTTAAAAATATATGTGTGTTTAGATATATTAATTAATACATATGTGCAACATAATTTCTATATATAGATCTATATGCAAATACATATTATTTTCCCTAATAAGAAAGTTTGTGTGTGGAAAGTAGAAAATAGCACTATTTTTAACTGGTTTGTAAATTGCCCTGAAGTAAACCCAAGCTCCAAGATAAGTTGAAATCCCTGAATACTGAGATGCAAATCTAAATCACTTTCTTAATTAGTGAGGTCTTTGTATTCATGACAGCTTGAACCTAGGTGCCTCATATCGAATACCTTCTACATTTTCCTAAACATAATTATCAGACACCAAGAGCCGTATTGGAAAGCAGTTTACAATGCATATACACATCTAGTTTTATACTCTATTGATCCAGTTGAATAGGTAGTGTAAAAAGTGAGTTGAGCAAGACATGATAGGGGCTATTATAGTTTTCTCTGCAGTTACTTGTGGTTCCCTGGAAGGTTAAGTGCTAAGTTATGATTTTATATATACTACTACTTTAAAACTTCATAGGCAGTAACAACTTCTATTATAAAGAACATTTGGTAGCAATTTCATTTCTGCAAGTTCAAGTAGCATTGAAGACATTGTGTGCTGTATTAAAAGGAGGAAAGAAATACATTGCTCCTTCATATTTTTTCTGAGGTACACTGGAAACAGTTCATTCAACTGCACTATAGCACAGTTGACTAAATGAACAAAAAGCCATCACAAAGCTGTCATTTCAATTTCTAACTCATTTCCTGTCTTCCTCGGTTTCACAGTCTGTGTTGCAATGGCTTATTCCCCACCTCCTAGACAAAGGCAACTTGTGAATAACAAATCTCAATGCCAAAAATGTCTAGCAAAATGGAAAAGGGAAATGGCTAATGAGAAAACCTCAGACATCCCTTATCAGCACCTATGGATAGTGTCTTTAGCAGTAACAGTAAATTAGTGATGACATATGCTATAGCACTGCTTTTGCCACTTATCCTGGGGTTGGAATGGTAAGCTGTACTCTCTGTGAAGGATGTTACATTCATCTTCTATGAGTGCATGAGTAACCATCCAAATTCAAGACTGTGCTTTTCTCAAACAGCAGCCTGGAACCCCTGCTTTTCAAAACAATCACCAACTTCTGTTGCTCTAGTCTGGCAATTCGGGTAGAGAAATCTCCTTGGTCACCACTGTGTATTATGTGAAGCTGGAGCTGCTCAGAAGTGGTAATTGTTTGAAACTGGAGTATTTAGTTAGTTGCATGCCAGGAGGCTTTTGGCACGACCCCACTTGGGCTGAATAACCCATTTCTTTTGAGATATAGCTCTGCCTTCATGCTTCCCTATAGATGCAATCAAAACTTAAGCCACCTAGTGGACTGCATTTACCATTAAGAACCATGAAATATTAGGATTATGTCAGCATCTGTAGTGGAGTCCCATAATTCATTGCTCTGAGACATCACTGGTGATGGAATGCATGAAAGTCAAGATTTCAAGAGGTCTGAGCTGCAGCTGCAGCCAGAATTGTGTCATTTAGACTTGAGGTGTTAAAATGTAATTGTAAGGCTGTGGACAGTGGCTGAACAAAAGAAACACATGAGGTAGAGCTGGAATAGAGCTGAAATAAAACAATCTTACTGTTTATTTGGCTGCCTTACTGCTGTCAAGTCTGTGTATACTGCCCGACAGAGAAGAATTTGACAGAAGACAATGCAGTAGCTCTATGTTTATTTCTGGACAACTCTGCCCTTCCGTAACAGATGGCTTAAAACAATACTTTGGGGTGAAGTGAGTGTAGGACGATGCGTAATCAGACTAATCAAGGTCTGTCTACATGTTACCTGATAACCATCACTGTCATCACTATTGCTTCAAGTGACTTCCTCTACAAATTTCCTAGGAGTTCTGAAAGTTGCTTCATTTGAAAGATTTCACATTTGTTATGATTGTATAACTTTAAAATTTCAAAGATCTGCTGAGGCCGTTGAAATTCACTTCAGTGAATTATCTCGCTAAGGAGCTTCAAGGCAAAAAACAAACATAGAATCATACAATGTTTTGGGTTGGAAGGGACCCCCAGAGCCCATCTAGTCCAACCCCCTGCAGTGAGCAGGGACACCATTGCCCAGATCAGGTTGCTCAGAGCCCCGTCCAACCTGGGCTTGAATGTTTCCAGGGATGAGGCCTCCACTGCCTCTCTGGGCAACCCATTCCAGTGTTTCACCACCCTCATCGTAAAGAATTTCTTCCTTATATTCAGCCTAAACCTGCCCTGTTTTAGTTTAAAGCCTTTACCCCTTGTCCTTTCACAGATGTCCCTACTAAAAAGATTTTTCCCACCTCTCCTATAGGCCCCCTTTAAGTACTGGAAGGCCGCAATCAGGTCTACCCGCAGCCTTCTCTTCTCCAGGCTGAACAAGCCCAACTCTCCCCAGCCTGTATTGATACCGGGGGTTACCCCGACCCAGGTGCAGGACCTTGCACTTGGCCTTGTTGAACCTCATGCGGTTCACACAGGCCCACCTCTCCAGCCTGTCCAGGTCTCTCTGGATGACATCCCGTCCTTCCGGTGTGTCAACCGCACCCACTCAGCCTGGTGTCATCCGCAAACTTGCTGAGGGTGCTCTCAATCTCGCTGTCTAGGTCATTGATGAAAACATTAAACAGCACCGGTCCCAGTACAGACCCCTGAGGGACACCACTCGTCACCAGTCTCCATCTGGACATTGAGCCATTGACCACTACCCTCTGGATGCGCCCATCCAGCCAATTCCTTATCCAGCGAACAGTCCACCCATCAAATCCATGGCTCTCCAATTTAGAGAGAAGGATGTCGTGGGGGACCGTGTCAAAGGCAAAATGTGTTTATTCAGATGGGATCAAAAATTATTAGCAAGGCAAGCTGAGCTTCAGATATCTTAAAGAAATCTAAACTTGTTTGCTATTTATTTACATATCTGTTTAAACTCACTTCGCTTAAGTTAATAAAGGAATCATAATGCCTTCAAAATATCTGTAGGATAAATAATGTGTTAGTGGTGTGTGATAGTGTGAGGGGAAATACAGGGACAGGGAGAGAAGGAACAGCTTTCTTTGATTTTCAGATCACTTATCCAGGTCCCAAATGAAACACCTGATTCCCTTAGAGACTCAATTTCACTAAAATTTTAATGTATTCAGCCACAGTGTTTTTAACAACTACTGAATCTCATAATAAACTGAGAATTGTAACTGTTGAGGCAGAAACTCTATGGGCCATGATGAACTGTAATGTCTTGTAACTTAAAAATAACACTTGACCTGTCAAAGGAATATTAAGCCAACAGACATAGTCTGAAATGAAGTAATTAATATCAGTGTGGTCCTATCCAGGTAGAAACTGATTTGAGGATGCAGCCTCACAACCCCTGTGAAATTCTGCCCCCCCTCCCAAGCAGGGTAACTACTCGCTCCTTATAGAACGGGCTGCAATCAAATTCTTCTTACACCTACCACACAGAGCACAGCTGTTTTTATGAGAAAGTGGCACTGTGCTGAGCAGCTTCTGCCTTTGTTCAGGTAGGAAAGATGCAGGGTTGTGGCTGCTAAGAGAGGGATTGACATGCTTCCCCTCCACTCTCAAGCTATGAAGGTTTCACTCTTATGTATGGTTAGACAGTGCTCGTGTTTTCCAACAACACTGGGAATAACTATTTCATGTCTCTTAAGTACAAAGGCAGGATGATGTGTGGAAATATCTTTAAAACTGTGGTTGAGGAGGTGAATTTCTTCATAGGAGAGATGTTCCAGCTCTCCAATCATTTTTGCAGCCCATCTCTGGACCCGCTCTAACAGCTCCGTGTCTCTCCTGTGCTGAGGGCTCCAGAGCAGGATGCAGCACTCCAGGTGAGGTCTCACCAGAGCAGAGTAGAGGGGCAGAATCCCCTCCCTTGACCTGCTGGACACGTTTCTCTTGATGCAGCCCAGGAGATGATTTGCTTTCTGGGTTGCAAGCGCACATTGTTGGCTCATGTCCAATTTTTCATCCCCCAGTCTGTATTGATATTGAAGTTTTCCCTGACCCATGTGCAGGACCTTGCACTTGGCCTTGTTGAACTTCATGAGGTTCACATGTTCCCACTCCTTAAGCCTGTCAAGGTCCCTCTGGATGACATCCATTCCCTCAAGGATATCAACTGCACCACTCAGAATGGTGTCATCTGCAAATTTGCTGAGTTTGCACTCAATCTCACTGTGTATGCCATTAATAAAGATATTCAATAGTATTAGGCTGCAGGGAAATACCTGCTTTACCGCAGTGTCTCTATTTGGGGAGAGTAGAGGAATCTGCTGGAATTATTTCTCTTCTGGCTGAAAACTCTTTCTGGATGGTGTCATTATCTACAAAACATGGCATTGTTACAGCATTTGTGAAGTTCTACTTAGATTTTTGTCATGTATTAAGTATAAATTTTGTGTCTTCCCTCTTGTGAGGGACAGATGAGGGACCGCTGTCAGATTACAGACTGGAGCTGGATGAGCCAGTGCTACAGCTCTCGTTAATGGCTATGAGACTAAGGAAATCATTTAGATCTGGGGGAGAGACTGCCTTGCCTAGAAATGGTCACCTCTTGAGCTAAAAGCAACACTTTTCTTATTCAAATCTCTTGTTCAAATACTTTTAAGTGCAACACCTTCTTCAGTATGTGGAAACAAATGTCTGTACTTTGATATTGTGTGGAGGAAAGAAGTGTATATATACCATCTAAAATGTGCCTACTTTAGGGATCCAGTATCTTCCAGCACTTCAGAGAGAGTTTTTTGTCTCCAAGGAGCCATTTAGAGTGCTAGAGTTAGTCAACAGCTAGTTTTGCAACTGTGCTGCTCTCAAACAGTTTCTGTAGATGTCTGCCTCTCTCTTCTGAGTATGTTGTCATCCTACACTTCTAGTTTTAGGCCTTTATTTAAATGCCTAAAGATAGCAGTGAGAAATCCTCTGTTCCTCTTGGAACAGTGAAGACATAAATATAGTATTTTCACATAAAATTTGCTTATGCACAAATCATTTCAGGCTTCTTGTATTTTTTCCTACGATAGATATTTTCCTTATGAATGTTGAATGAAATTTCTTAGTTTGGGAGTTATTGAAAGTTGTTCGGTTTTTTTCTTCCTTTCATTATCCCACATTATAAATCAATCTTTAAAGGATAAATCACTTTCTCTTGAAAATAAATATCACATTTTCTATTGTGTAATTCTGAGCTATAAAAATCGTACTGTGATAATGAGAATAAAATTGTACCAGTAGTCAAGCTGGCAAAGGAATAAATTAGAATAAGCATCCTAACACACAATAATATTATTCAAATAATACACTCAATGAATGTAACAGGATGTTGACTGCAATTATGTACAAGAATATTGAGTTGTGGGATTTAGATGGGGTAGAAAAAGCACAACCTTTCAGAGTTAATGTAAACATGTCACTAGATGCTTTTAGTCTACTATTGCTTTTTATTTTCAATTTCAATACACAAAATAATTGAAATAATTCAGAAGCATAGATTAAAGTAGAAACCATACATATCTACTAAAGAAAAGTCTAAAAAAGTGTTTTAACCCTAATGTTCAAATGATTTTTCAGTTGATACAGATGAAACTACCTGAATAGAGAAAAAAGAAGTGTACTGGGAAACTGCCAGGTGCTGGACCTGCAAGTTTCTATGACAAGTTTCTTTGACAAGTTTCACGAACTATTCTCTTATATCTACTTGAACTTTGACTTGGAGTAGGTAAACACAGCCAAATCCTCATTGATTCTGCCTCCTTATGTCTGGAATAGCTAGAGACATTTGATTTCATGTAGGATCTTTACCTCCTTGTATTTATATTCACTGACATGCACAAAACAGTCTTTCCAGCACAAATGTGCACTTTGGAACCAAGCCTTTTGCGGAATATTGTTCATGGAAAATGACGGGATAATATAGCTTTCATGTTTTGGCTGTGTCCATATTTATGCCAATGAAATTATATTATACAGACGTTCACAGAAAATGTATCATAATCAAAGCATCTTACTTAAAAGATATTTTGAAAACATTTATGGGGAAAACAAAATACAATTATTATTTCTAACTCCAGTGAAGCTCACAGTATGCTCAGCAAGTGTGTCTTGCTAATTAAGAAGAAAAGAATTCTACAACTGTTAATTCTGGCACACCATTTATAAAGTCATTAAAACAGAGATTCCTTTCAGTAGTTTGAAACAGACTTATGTGGGAATAGTGGACTCAACCTATTCCTATGATGTGCAGCTGTTCTATGAAACACTTTTTCCCTTAAAGATGGCAAACTACTCTGTACACTACAGTCTGAAATAGGAAATAAACTGGAAGCTCAAGAGATTGAACAGGGCCCCAAAGGAAAGGAAGGAGCTGTTGGCAATTGTATTCTGTAAAAACTATCAGCCATCATCAAGATGAGATGTGGGCAAGAGCTTGTTCAACAGCAAACTGAGTGGTGATATCAAGTGCAAAGTACAGTGTTTTTGTGATTACAAGCTCCTTTGTGTTTCCATGGCCAGCTAAAAAAAGAGAGAAATGACCATTATATGCAATTTTGATTTCTTTGCGTTAACGGGAGAGGTAATGTTCTTTATATAAGGGGTTGGCTTCTCTTGATATAGCCCTTAGAGAAATCATGAAGAAACACACAATAACTGTAGTATCTGTTCTGAAAGTGACACATGTACATTTTCCTGTGTGATTCTGGCATTATTAGTTCTTTTCTCACTTGTCCACTTCTGGTGATTTTACTGCCAGGCTTGAAATACCTGTTTTTGTAAAACTCTGTTACTTTATAAAACATCTAGCCCACACATACAAAGCAATTCTCTCATCTGGAGGACTAGAATCTCTCAAATCACATAGCACATCCAGAGCAGAGCTTGATATAAAATTTAGTCTCCTCTCCCCTACTTTTGCATGAAAAACTATTTTATGAAAGTGCTTGATAACATGTGAAATAAAAATCCAGTTTTAAAAAAGGAATTTTGTTTGCAATGTGTTTCACCAGCAGCCTGTATTGCAGAAAAATCATGAGATATTTGAAGGAAAAAATGAAAATTATTTTGGGAAAACATGGTGTGATGATAGAGTCTATTTCAATGGTAAAGGTTGTGAATGAGAATAAACTTTAACCCATGTGACCCATTTTTATGGTAATGCTTCTGACAAAGAAAGAAAAGGTGGTGATAGAATTTCTTCTTTGCTGCCATCCAACAAAGCATCCAGCAACAATGTAGTCTACCTTGATCCTCCTCAAATGCCATTAGGACAGAGATCCTTTTCCTACTTATTTTCTCTTTAGAACCACATACAATGAAGCCTTCCAGTCTAAAGCTTCATTAACAAAGAAATAAAGGAACAACTGGCTGCAATTGTTGCAAAAATATCAGCTGTTATTGCAGGTAACAAAAACAAAGGGTACTTTCCAACCCTACAGGGATTTTGCTCCCTATGACAGCTGGCATGTATTTCTATAAAATGTTAAGTGCTTTTTTAAAATCTATGCATAGAATGCATAGAGAGGAATATTTTTAATGCTATTCACTATGGAAATGATGTTTACCCTTTTATTTCTTCTAAGTATAGGAGAAAGACTTTGCAAAGTAAAGGGCATTCTTCATTGCAGGATCAGTTTTGCTGAAATTCTGTGTCAAACATATTTGGGATCATATGTCAAAGAAAGCTGGCAGTATATGTTTCGCCTAAACAGCATCACTGCACCAAACAGCTTCCTGATGACTATTAATCCATTACAGAAGTCCTGATTCCCATTCCTTCTTCTGTAAACCTTGGTGCTTCTTAAATTACATGAGTATGTTTTTCTGGAGAATGAATGTATCAGTTAATGTTTTTATCCCTGTACTTAGTTCCTGAAACAGTCACCCAGATTCATGAGTGCCTGCCCCATTGGAGTTCTTGCCATGTCAGTTGTGACATTTTGGTTCTGGTTTTGTCAGCACCCTTCTAATGGTGTAGCATTGTCTCACATGGGAGACAGCTGCCATATTATCAATCATGAGGAGTAAAGAGCGCAGTTGGTTTAGCCTCCGAGATTCATGGGTGTTGTATTTTCTCATAGAAGGAGGTAAAGAATTGGTAACCTTTCTAAAATCTAACAGTGGCTGTCTTCCAACTGCCAATTTTTATTCTTAACAGACAGGCCTTGAATGCAACTCAAATACAGTGAGAGTTAATATGAGAACTTCAAATAATAAATGACATTTTAAAAAAACCTAAGCTAGTAATTAAAAATATGACCTACAAAAGACTTTTGTTTGTTTGTTTGTTTGTTTGTTTGTTTGTAGTGGCAACTAAGAGAAGGTCCCAAGAAACTGCATTGTCAGTCCAAACCTCTGAAAAACTTGTAAAGAGGTTTTGTAAAAGGATATTGACCTGACATTAGCCACATGAAGTGCTGAAGAGGAAGAAAACCAAACCAAACCAACCCCAGACCTAAAAGAGTGGGAAAAATTATTGGTCTTTTAAAAAATTCATCTAGACTCAAAAGATTGCTCAAAATGATGGGTTCTTTCTTTCTTTCTTTCTTTCTTTCTTTCTTTCTTTCTTTCTTCTTTTTTTTTTTTTTTTTCCTGAGCTGCTTTGTTCACCACTGGATTTTAGTGTATACTCTGCTCAGGAGAGAAATTGGCACATTTAATAAATATTCAGACAGATACTGCTGTATAAATGACAAAGAATAGAAGATCAAAGGGGTATTTCTTAGCACAGGGAACGTGGTATTGAATTTATATTTCTATATAAGATGAGGCTTAGTGTGTAAGTGCCTGACAAACTGCTTTAATCTTTGTCTGTGATGGTTAGTTGTGGTCATTTCAGGGCTACAGTGCAGCTCTTGTATCTCCAGCACCTCTAAAACTTGCCTTTCAAACTAGATCTTAAATGCTTTGTTCCACCCGGAAGTTTTCAATGCTGAGATGGGTGCCTTAATCTACTGCTGTGGAGTCTGGAGGAAGTCTGGTGCTACAGAATGGGCTTCACCAACTGCTGGCACAGAAAACAAATGAATAATTTAACACAGGAAAAACATTCTGGTTTTGTAAAACTCCTGCTTGGCATTGCTGAACTGAAAAATTCCAGTTCTGTGGTTGAAAGTGACTTCTTTTTTTAAATCTCACCCTTAAGGTAACTAAAATGGAAAGCAATTCTTGCTGAAGTAGAACATTATGAGTTACAGAAACAAAACAAGTGACTTCAATTTGCTTTGGATATGTAAGAAAACATGTCTGAATCATGAACCTTTTGTGTATTCTGACTTTTTTTCCCTGTGGTTTGGGATAAGGATTTTTTTAAAATGTTTAAATTTTCTGCAGGTTATAGGAACTATTTCATGCCTCATTCTAACACTATCACAATAGAAGCATGGTCAAAAAAAGCTCTACTAGATCTTTGTATTGAATACAAAGTACTAAATCTGATAAAGAAGAATGTGATAGCACTTATTCATCCTACAGGCTCTCAAGAACTCTTTGGTCTCATGAGATGGTCACACCATTTCAGTGTACTGATTTGTTGCAGTCTGGTTTTTTATTGCCCTGTGGATTTTTTTTTTTTTTTTAATACAGTAATGACACAGTGGACATGCTCAGTTCTGTGAGTATAGCTGCAAGAGTAAAATAAGGGTAGGTCATGTGGAAAAGGAGATGATCTTTTGTGTCTGCTCCATGTCAAGCAACCCTAGTGCTACAGCTGTAATGAAGAGTTGCCTAGGGAGAGCAGGAATCATCCCATCAGAAAAGTCCACAAAAAGGGCAAACTAGGAGGTGCAGGTGACCCCAGTGCAGGCTAGGGGCTCACTGATGAGGTGCCTGCCAGCTCTGAGTGGAGCCAAGCTGGGGGTGGTTGTAGGATTTGTCAACAGTCCAGGGATCATCAGCCAAGGTGAAATAACAAGTCATGTTCAGGGTCAATCCAGGAAGTCCAGTAAGGAACAGCAAGAGGCAGGGCCAGAGACAGTCTACCTGTAACATAGGTCCAAAGTCACTCCAGGAGGTGAGACAGAGATAAAGTTACCTAGAGTGCAGATGCAGTCAGTAAGCCAGGTCATGGGGGAACTGGGTCAAGCTGCAGCAGTCTACAGTTTAGCTCAGGAGGATCTAGGCAAAATTTACCCTACTGTTGAAGGTCTTAGTCTGACTGACTGGAACAATTCTGCATTTCCAATTCCAAGGTTGAAAGTGAAGAGATCTATGTATTACACCACAAAGGAAACTCTTAATTAAGCTGGAGGATTTAAAAGTTATGTACTTTTTCTCCACGTCTCTACTCAATTAAATTGATACTTAATTGATACTAAGCAAAAGGAGTACTGTATGTCCAATACCAGGAATGTAGTTAAGGTGAACAACAGATAAAGTGCCAGTAGACAGCACTTAGGAAGCTACAATAATTTGGGGGATATGTTGAGCAATGACATGTGGTGTGCATTGGGAATGGGAGGAGTCACACTGAAATAAATAACACCCTCCTGTCAAAGGAAGTGTTGAAGATAATTTAGTGTGGGAAGCAAGACTGGGGAAGAAGATGGTGGGACGATACTATGATGGTGTTACTAATCATGGTAATCACACTCCTGTCCAGTGTGTGTTTAAATAAAAAGGAGGCAAATACATAAAGGAGCAAAAGTATTATTGGTTTTGCTGTTCTTGGGTTTAGTTTGGGCAAGGTCCTTTTTGGTGAAGGAATGTTTTTCCTTCAGTTTATGCACACGAGCTTGTTTGAATTCAGAATGCTTTGTAAAGTAGGACAGAAGCTGACAAACATTTTCAATCTCTTGGCATATTTTGGTTTTGCATCTCTGAAACTCCTCTTAGTCTCTGCTTACCTGTCTGTCTTGTTTCAAGGTGTCTGTCTCAATATTTGTTTGTATATGAACTCTGTTTTTCAAGACTCTGCAAATGGCCACAGAAATGTGACAATTTGGGCTTTGAACTTCAAGCAAAACATAACCTGGGCGTTTATACATAATACACATGCCTGCCAGAACAGACATATGCCAGTAAAATCACAACTGTTTTAAATTCTTCAAAGTATATCTTTTCATTTTCTCATGTGGCCTCTCTGGGTCAAGAAGTTCAATGTAACTTTAGAAAAATAGTTCTATAACCTGAACATGTCATTCTAGTTCAGGATCACCTGTGTTTAATGTCATTAGTTTTGGACAGGCATGTTCTCAAGGGTACTTTTGATTTGTTCCCGTAATTATCTGAATAAAAAGTACTTCCTAGTTTTTTCTTCCTACTGCTAAGAGAGCAGTTAGACTCACTTGTGGTGCCTAACCCACAAAACATTAATGGTAAACTAGGAGACAAGGTAGGAGAAGCTGCCCAAGAACCAGTCAAGTGCCATGTCCTGCTTGATTTGTTGTCTTTCTCATACTGAGCAATACCATCCTATCCATTTATTACCTAGCCTTCCCTTCCTGTTGAAATCTTTCTCTTTTTCTTCCTCCCGCCCCCCTCCCCAAATGTATGAAAAGACAATGCAGATAGTGCACAGATATTGTTAAAGGAGGCTGGCAATCAGCAGTAAGTGACTGCAAGAAGACAGGCAACATGTTTTCACTTACATATATGTGCACACATTCTTTTTTTAATACTACCTTTTTCACTCATGATCTCTGCCTTGTTTTATAGCAAGGCATGAAGCAAAAGACTCAGGTTCAGCTTCCCAACCCAGAAACCTAGATGTGGCTTCTGTCTGTATTCTTTTGTTTCAGAGAAGTCATAATCTTGTTCAGAAATTTGACCTAGCATAATTACAGCTACAAATTTAGTATAACAACTTTAACTCTGCGTGCTAAGAATTTTACTGTTTTTCTTAACATTTGTCTCAGTTCTGGCTGGGATAGGGTTAATTTTCACCAGGAGCTGGCCAGGGGGCTATTCTATACTCTGTGACCACCATGCTCCCTATATAGAGGGGGAGGGCGCGGATGGGAACTACTGCTCCAGAGCGGCTCAGACAGGTGGAGAAGGCAGGACAGTCATCAGGATCTGGGGCGGTGAGCGGCCCACGCTGTGAAAAGCTCTGTTATTGGTATTGTTGGGGTTTGTTTGTTTACTTTCCCTTTGCCGCCCTGTTAAATTGCATTTGTTCCACCCTGCAGGTTTTGCCTCGCTTTTCCCGATTCTCTCCCCTGCCCCGCTGGGAGCGGGGAGTGAGAGAGCGACCGTCTGGCACCAGGGCTCCAGCTGGGGCTGAACCTCGACAGTCTTTTTTGGCACCCAAGGTGGGGCATCTGGCAGCAAGCACCAGGGGAGACTTGAGGTTGACCCCTGGGGTTTTGGAACTGGGGATATAGAGGATCTGAGGCCTGCTATACTCCAACTGAAAAAGATATATGGGCACGATACTTTGTAGGTGGTTGGTACTGAAGCACAGCTCCTCCTGGCACCTCGACTGCCAGTGCTGGGCTGGATGTTCAAAGGGAGAGTCCCCTCTACACATCATGCAACTCATGCCACATGGAGTAAGTGGGCTGCACTGATCACACAGTGGGCTTGAATAGGAAACCCCAGTCACCCAGGAATCTTGGAAGTGATCATGGACCCAGAAGGCAAAGATTTTGGAATGCCAACCAAGGAAGAGGTGTCACATGCTGAAGAGGCCTCACCATATAATGAACTGCCAGAAAATGAGAAGCGATATGCCCTGTTCACCAGTGATTCCTGTCGTATTGTGGGAAAGCATCGAAGGTAGAAAGCTGCTGTGTAGAGTCCTACATGACGAGTCACAGAAGCCACTGAAGGAGAAGGTGAATCAAGTCAGTTTGCAGAGGTGAAAGCCATCCAGCTGGCTTTAGATATTGCTGAACGAGAAAAGTGGCCAAAGCTCTACCTCTATACTGACTCATGGATGGTGGCAAATGCCCTGTGGGGATGGTTGCAGCAATGGAAGCAGAGCAACTGGCAGTGTAGAGACAAACCCACTTGGGCTGCCAAATTGTGGTGAGATATTTCTCCCTGGCTAGAGAAGCTGGTTATGTAGAAGTATGTCATGTAGATGCCCACATACACAAGAGCTGAGCCATTGATGAACATCAGAACAATCATCAGGCAAATCAGGCTTCTAGGATTGAAGTGGCACAGGTGGACCTGGACTGGCAACACAAAAGTGAGCTTGATGGGCCCATGACACATCAGGCCATCAGGGAAGAGATGTGACATATAGACTGGCTTGTGATCAAGGTGGGGGGGGACTTGACCATGGACACTATTGCACAGATTATGCATGAGTGTGAAAAATGCTACAATCAAGCAAGCCATGCAGTCAAAGCCTCTTTGGTAGGGAGAACAATGGCTGAAATATAAATATGGGGAGGCCTGGCAGATTGATTACATCACACTCCTATAGACCTGCCAAGGCAAGTGCTATGTGCTTACAATGGTGGAATCAACCACCTCATGGCTGGAAACATATCCCATGCCACTGCCTGGAACACTATCCAGGGCTTTGAAAGACAAGTTGTATGGTGACATGGCACCCCAGAAAGAATTGAGTTAGACAATGGGATTCATTTTCAAAACAGCCTCATAGACAGCTGGGCCCAAAAGCATGGCATTGAGTGGGTGTATCACATCCCCTATCATGCACCAGCCTCCGGGAAAATCGAATGGTACAATGAACTGTTAAAAATGACACCGAGAGCAATGGGTGGTGAGACCTTCAAACATTGGGACAAACATTTAGCAAATGCCACCTGTTTAGTTAACACTATGGGATCCACCAATCAAGGTGGTCCTGCCCAGTCAAAATCTTTACATACTGTAGAGGGGGATAAAGTTCCTGTAGTGCACAAGATTATGTTAGGAAGATTGAGTTTCTTCTGCCTCAGGCATCAGGCAAAGCCAAACCCATCCATGGCATTGCTTTTGCTCAAGCACCTCAGTGTACTTGGTGGGCGATGCGAAAAGATGGGAAGGTCTGAGGTGTACCTTAAGGGGATTTGATTTTGGGTGAGAATAGCCAATGAATTAAATTGTATCATTTTAATTGCTATATAATCCTGTCACTGTATGTCATTACTACTACAGTTGCTATATGCAGATCAATGGTATTACAGCAAGATTTACCCAAATTAATAAAGAATGAACCATTGATAAAACTGGGCAAAAGTGGAAGCAGAACTGGTTTTAGCAACCGGTGCACAGCAACTTCCTCAAGAGATCAACAACTTCGACTCACAAACCGTGGACATGATACACCAGCCATGCCAGATGCCACAACTGCAAGTCCCAGATGCAACATGCAACAGTCCAGGGCTACACACCATCCGCCCACTGCGTCCAGTGTCACCTGCTGCACCACACCAAGACCCAGCCCTGTTTTACCAACTGAGCAAACTCTGCATCATCTCTCCTACCCCAAGAGACTGTTCTGACAGATAGATCCCAAAGTCATGTATTAAATGAACTCAGTAGACATTTTGAAGGGATGGTCCATAGACTAAGGGAATGATGTCTCTCTGTGTATGTATACATATACATCTGAATGACAGGAAAGTGGTGGTGAGTAATCAGAAAGTGTAAGGTCTGAGCATGATGTAGATGGGATAGAATAAGGGGTGGATAATGTCCTGGTTCTGGCTGGGATAGGGTTAATTTTCACCAGGAGCTGGCCAGTGGTCTATTCTATACCATTTGACTGCCATGCTCCCTATATAGAACGGGAGGGCTCACTCTGGAGAGACCAGGACAGGCAGAGCAGCTGAGATAGGCCATCGGGATCCGGGGGTGAGCAACCCCCGCAGGTTAAAGTACTCTGTTATTGGTATTGTTGGGGTTGGTTTGTTTGTTTACTTCCCCTTTGCTGCCCTGTTAAACTGCAGTTGTTCCAACCCATGAGTTTTGCCTCACTTTTCCCAATTTGCTCCTCCACCCTGCCGGGAGAGGGGAGGGAGAGAAGGGGAGGGAGAGAGTGACTGCGTGGCAGCTGGCCTCCGGCTAGGGCTAAACCACAACATTTTATAAGGCAGCTGTCTGCAGACCTCATCAAATCTTGTAAGATAGTGGGGACTGTTAGTGTTAGGTTAGAGGTTGGACTCGATGATCTTGAGGTCTCTTCCAACCTAGAAATCCTGTGATCCTGTGAAGATCAGCTAGCAGTCTGTTAGTGCATCTCTCTCTGCTTTTCTCCATAAACCATAAAGCACATTTTTGCAGGTTGATGAAGTCCTTCAGAATGGCTTATTGAAAGACTGACAAGGTCAATTTCTGCATCTAGTGTGTGTATAAACTTCATCAAAGTGGATTTAATGAGAGGACTGTACAAGATCCCTCCAAAGAATAGCAGGGAAAAGCACAGTTAAGTAGGTCTTTGTAAGCTACCAGGTGTTGCTTTTGGATGTAACAATTGCCCTTTAAATTGAGTACATGAGGATGCATGACATAGACCCAGAAAAGAAGATTACTAGAAGACCAGAGAATACTAGAAGAACTATTATTAATATATTCTTTTAGTTCAGGAGCTCTTGTATCTTACAGCATGGCTGATATACAGAAAGTCTCAAAGGAATCTCTTGTTCAGATTTTCTGTTTCCTCCCTTCCTGTTTCCATCTTCAATTCCCCATTTTAGTATCAAGTACAAAAGCTGATGGTTAAATAATATTTATCTGAGTATGTGTTATTTGTAAGAGCAGAGTCAGGATAAGACACCGTCACTATGTCTATAGTCAATTTTATAATGACAGTGTGAGTGTGCATGGGCAGATACTTGATTATCATTATAGGTATATGTCTATCTACCTATATTTACATGGATTAAATTAATACTTTTACTCTCCTATTTACTTATGCCTCAGTAATATGAGTGGCTGTGTTAAATCCTCTGTAATCAAAAATATTTGTGTGGATTACTTTGGAGAAATATAGGATCTGGTTGAATGTCTGCTACCTTTCACAAGTTATTTATTGTGGGGTTGTAGGCAGCAGTGAATTTTCTATGGAGATACATTTGCTCACTTTGTCATGGTGCCAGCAAAACAAACTTTCCAGCTTTAGGCACAGAGACAATGACTTTAAGGGGAGGCAATAATTTTCCGATATGCCTATCTATTTTGTTTCCCCAAATGGATATATTGTTATAAATAAGTACATAATATTTTCATCACAGCCACTAATGTGCAGGGTTTACAGCGTATATTTAAGTTTAATGGATTTTATTTTACCCTTGAGAGAAGGGCAAAGTCTCAGTAGTGTAACCTTACTTCCTTTAGACAAGATATAAGCAACAACTGTGCAACTGCAGAGCGGGTCTAAAAATAGCTTTCTAGCAGTACAGTACAAAGCAATGAAGTATAAAGGCAAGATACTCAGCCGTATACTGCAGTTAGCTGCTCACTGGAGATTTTTTCAACTTTAATTCAAAGTATTATAAAAGAACCAATATAAAATATAGGTACATAATTTTTTCTATTACGTAAGTTAACTGTACCTCACGGAGTTGCACCTGCCTAAACTCATTCAGAATATATGAGGGAAATGACAAGGTACCACACTACAAAATCATCCTGTTACACTAGTAATAATAGCTGTTCAGAGCAGTTTCAGCAGCTATAGCTAAATGTCTTCCTTTCTCCCACTCCTCGAAGAAATAAGAAAAAAAAGGAAAAAGAGAGAGGCAGTTTATTGTAGACAATGTCTAAGAGACAAAGACAAAGCTGGATCTATTTCTGAACAAGATCTTCAGCTGTCATTGGTAGCTACCCCAGCACTCTTTGAGCCGAGCTCCTCCCATAATTTTGGGTAAGGAGGAATTTAGTCCTAGTGTTACAAAAAAAACAGGAGTCAAACAGGCTGCTACATTTTCTAAGCACCCTGTTCATTTAGGCAAGAATGAAAGCTATTCATTGGGCTGATTGAAATTAAATGAGCATCCTATCAAAATGTAGTTGTGTTGTATATCATGTTGACATACTGATTTCCAAGCATATTTTTTTTTTTTTTTTTTTTTTTATTTAATTTTTTTGTCTGCTGATCATTACCAGATCTATATGTTCACACTCATGTCTTGGTTGCATTGTGAGTGTGTTCAGACTTATGCCCATAAATGCACTCAGAGTAGCCATCTACAGATTAAAAAATGCTCTGGTTTTGTTTTTTCTTCCAGTTTTCTGAACTGGCCCATAGGTCATCTGTTCTTAAGGAAGTGCACCAGTGAGTAATTATATTGACTTGAAAACACATATACTCATTTTCATTTTTTAAAAGGGTGCTCTGTAATCACCAGAGTGTTGCCTACTAGCACTGAAAATGCTATCCGTAAAATGCATTTGAGTGACAATCTGCAAACTTTATCTTCAGTGAAAAGCCATGGTAGTTACCTATCTTCATCAAGATCAAAGAGATTTTTTTTTTCTGTTCTTTGTCCTGGTTTCAGCCAGGACGGAGATAGTTTTGTCTTCAGCAGCTCCTGTGTTTTGGATTTAGTATGTGAAACATGTTGATAGTACCCTGCTGTTGTTCGTTGCTGCTGAAAGACCAAGGACATCTTGCA
>KL258506.1:12133-44117 GCA_000699545.1 Podiceps cristatus
GATCTTCCAGTCTGATTGCCCACGTAACACTGCATTTCCCCATCAGTCGACAAAACTGATAGTTAAATGGTTAAGGCGTTCCCTTTATAAGCAAACAACCTGTTCTTTTGGCGCTTTTTGGTGCACTTGGAAATGTTCACTGATAGATTTAAATTAGCAGGATACCACTTTGAATGCAAGTATACCAGCTTTTAGCCTGCTTTCATTTTGAAACAGGGCTTCTGTGCTCATATTCTCTGTGCATCTATCTGTCACTCTCTTCCCCAGGGTTTTTTTTTGGCGTGTGCAATTTCAATCACATTTAGCAATGGTCCCAAGGAGATTATTTTTTGACAAGTTCTAATATAACAGAGGGTGGATTGATGAGAGAGACACTGTTAATATCCCTGGGATAAGGGCTATAACATTAACTCAAATGTTACTAAGGCATCAGAGTACAACTGCAAGGTACAGATCCATAGGAGGCCAGGCTTCCCCAGTTACGCTGCCTGCTGGAAAACATGTTGTGTGTTTTGTCCATATTTACCAACCTGACCATAATATAGATCTCTTGGATTTTCTCCAGTTCTGTTATCAAATTCACTCCCAGTGGGAGTCCTGGATGAGTGGGATTCCTGCTTTTCCCACTCCTATGCATATCTGAAGATGTTCCTGGATCTGATCCCAACAGGCCTTTTTCTTTGAAAAAATAGTATGATTTGCATATAGAACTATCATCGATAGGCCAGGAAAGCTCAAAACTTTGTTTTTCATGCGAATGAGTAAGAATCTTTTGGCAATTTTCAGCTTGAATGTCTATTCTTTTTATGGATCACAGCAGAGGGAAAAAAGAGAAGTTGTAAAAATATTTCTGGAGTTGAATTAGAAATTGAAAAGATGTTCCAGAAATCACCTCTGTATCACTCATGGTCTCTGGTGCTGGCACACTGTGCCTCGGGACTTGCTGCTGGGTTTTTGAACAAAAGCTGTAAACCGGAAAAATAAACCAGGTTGCAGCTCCAATTCTGTGATGCCTATGCACTGAACTGGATCCTAGCAAGATGGAACAGTCTTCTCCTGTAGCAAGTGGCAGCTGGTAGCAACAACAACACCACCACAAAAAAGGCAGGAAAAAAATAGCTAAAAAAAAAAGGAGAAGAAATTAGAAAAACCTCATGCAAACACTAGTGATTCATTCCCACAGGCTTTCTGCTTGCCCAGTTTGCTTCTTGAGTGCCAAGACAAAGGAAAATCACACCACTTCATTAAGGTAAGCTGCTTTCCAAAAGCAAGGCTGACATCTGCCATGAAGATACCCAGATGATGGCACAAGATTTTTTGGATGAGCAGCGCTGCCAGAGTGGTAGCAGAGAGTTTACTGTCCTTCCCAGCCCCACGCTGATGACAAGTGGCCTACTGTTCGATTAACCCTGCTGCTGTCACCCGCTTTTAGATTGACAAGAGAGCCCCAGCATGCAGGAAAGCCTTGTCCCGTAGATCTGCTTTCTCACCGTGTATCTGTGCGACAGATGCTGTGCAAATTCACCCAGATAACGCTTTACTTCAAGCTGTGCCCACCAGGTTCATAGCTGGCACACAGAGTGGCACTTGGGGGCTTTCAAAATCCATTTCACCTGGTTTGGGGCTGAAAAGAAGACAAGGATTCGTCTGATAGCAGCAAATAGTGTGGGCTGCCCTGCAGTGGGATTGCACTGGGAGGTGCAGGCAATGTCGCTGTAAATCAGCTGCATCCAGGAGAAGGAAAACTCTGGTTACAAACTGGACCTACAGAAAAAATGCCTATGTTGGGCAAACATACAGGAGATGGGCTGAACTCAAACTAGGTCAGAAGAGAACCTCGGTTGAGTTTTTGGCCTTTTACCCTGGTGGAAGTATCTTGAATGGGAAATGACAGTTCATCATCTGGCCAGTGCTGGGAAAAACTCCTTCTCACAGGTGCTGTCTCTGAGGGCACTCCACTGGCTGCAAGTGCCAAAAGCACAACTGACGGTAGCTTCAAAAGGGCGAAATTTCAAGGAAGAAATTCTTTACGATGAGGGTGGTAAAGCACTGGAAGGGGTTGCCCAGAGAGGTGGTGGAGGCCCCATCCCTGGAAACATTCCAGCCCAGGTTGGACGGGGCTCTGAGCAACCTGGTCTGGGTAATGGTGTCCCTGCTCACTGCAGGGGGTTGGACTAGATGGGCTCTGGGGGTCCCTTCCAGCCCAAACCATTCTGTGATTCTATGATTCTATGATTCTAAAGGCATTCAGTCGATCAGCATAAAATGGGGACTGTTAACACTTAACTAAATAAGTGGGTGGGTTATATCAGTCATCTTTGGAGTCAGTCATATTTCTTGACTTGCTCCAGCTGCTTTGTTTAAACAGTGACACGAAGCCTGGTTAAGCATGGACTCCGAAAGATACTCCTTTTATGAAAGGCAACATGGCTGGTTAAAAAGGATGTGTCTGTGCTGTGTTTAAGAAATGTTTATGCTGCTTTTATGCAATGGTGATTGCAGTACAGTTCAAATATGACAAGATTCACCAAACAAAATAAATGCTGAGAAAATTAAGTTCAGATTTTGGGACATGCACTGTCAACAAACACTATCCCAGATAGCAGAACCAAGTCCTGATGGAGATTGCCATACACTAAAATGAGTATAGTGAAAGAAATAGCTTTCCCTTTGATACCACTGCAGTTTGCTGGTAAATAGATTCTCAGTTTCTGGAAATCAGCAGCTAATTATCCTGAAAAATCATGATTCTTTAAAAGTACAAATATCTTTAAACAGCAATTAAAAATAATTCTATTTCAAAAGCAATCAACAGATTCGAGAAAAAGAGAGTTATCCTAGCTGGTAGAGTACATATTGCAAATTGAGGAAAAAATTGTGTTTCAAATTCTTTCACAGTTTTTTTTATTATCAATTTTGCCTACTGCTGTGGATTAGCTCTTCAGTGCCTGCCTCTTGATCGTGTTTAAGTGGCCCACACCAGCTGAAAGGCTCTTAGCGTACCCCTGACCTTTGTAGTATGGTGGGAAGCACAGTCTGGTTTCTGGGATTCATGCTTGTATTTTGGGTTGCAGCTACTCCAGTGGGTTTTATCTATGTCTTTGCTTTTGAGGAGAGTTGGGTTTTTTTTGAAAAGGCATGTTTTTTTCTGCATGTCAGATTTACTGAATTTTTTTTTTAGAGCTAGACAGGCTTGAAATTAAAGCAACAAGCAATGTATTAGCAGAATTAACTGCTTAATTATGAAATTGGTAGCAAGAAGAAGAAACCCATGGAAGGCAGCCCTTGATTATACTTAAACCCACAGTCCTCCTCAGCTGCGTTAGTGCCTCATCTAGGCACTACACTAGGAAGCTACAACAGCGTTGGATTGAGTCCACCACCGGTCTGGCTTGGTTTAGGAGACCTGAAACTACATTTGCTTGCTTCCATTATTAAAGATGATTGATAGATTCTTCCTTGCTTTTTCTACCCATCTTTCTCTGAACTTCTCCTGGTTGTTCTAAATAGGGATATAATATTAAAATTTATACAAAATACAATTGTGATGACTCACAATTTTCTCCCAGGTCACTAGGGCTGTGTTTCCCCGCTGTGTACTATTTTCTTGTAGTTGAATTAGAAAATGCAGATATAGCAAGCTGGACCTCCTCTCTGCTCTCAAGGTGTTTCCCCAAATTTAGTTCTTGGTTATATTGCACAATTGCCTAAATTTTTGCCATACCTTGTAAACCCCAATACAGTTTCACATTACAATGAATTTGGCCTCAAATATTCCTCCCCCTTTACACAGGATATTTTTTACATCCCCAGTCTGTGATGTGCTGCCTCACCTCCTGCTGAGCGAGCTGTTGTTGGATGGTCCTGTCAACTGCTTCAGGAAACTGGATTTCTTTCTCTATGCAACACTTTGCATTGTGAAACCACATCCTCACATGTTATAACAGGTAACCCTTTTTCATCCTGTTCTAGTTGCTTTTTGCATTTTTGTGATGTTCTGAGAATCTAGTGAGGGAAAGATGGACTAGGTTAAACAACTTGTATGTAGATACAGAGCTAATTTGAATTGCATGTAGATATGTAAACTGAAAGGTTTAAAATGTCTCACATTCTCCTCAAAACTGGTGTGCAATGCTTGATTTACTTTTGGGGTGGGGTGACTGATACTCAGGATCAGTCTGACATGCCTCATAGAGCCACATATACATAAAATCAAGGAGGATTCAAGTCCTGCAGAGAACTATGATGAATAATGTCTTATTCTTGAAAAAGTCTTGACAATGGCCACTGTCCTGTTTCTTACAAGTTGTGGGTGAAAGTCTCTGCAAATGGCACTTCAGATCCTTTCCAGCCCTATTTCCTACAATTTCTATTATCTCCTTAAAGTAATTTCCCAATTTAACCTTGGCTTTTCTTTGAAAAGACACATACTCTATTAATAATATAGATGACAGATAAAGCATTTTGAGTAATTTTTCTAAGCTACCTCCTCTCTCTGACAAGCACTTTCTGTCAGGCTTGGGGTCCTGCCATCACAGCAATATCCTTCAAAAAAGACAAAAAAAAAATGACTCCAAATTCAACTACAGATGCCCTAAAAATATCTGTGAAGCTCAGACTGCAGATCATAGAATCATAGAATCACAGAATGGTCTGGATTGGAAGGGACCCCAAGGATCATAGAGTTCCTACCCCCCTGCCCCAGGCAGGGACACCAACCCCCAACACGAGGTTGCCCAGGGCCCCGTCCAACCTGGCCTTGAACACCTCCAGGCATGGGGCATCCACCCCCTCTCTGGGCAGCCTGTTCCAGCCCCTCACCACTCTCTCCGTAAAAAACTTCCCCCTAATATCTAATTTAAATCTTCCCTCCTTCAGCTTCAATCCATTCCCCCTTGTCCTGCTAGGACAGATATATGATGTTCGTTTTGCTTTTGTGTCTGCTTCAGTTTAAGCTGTGAGTTTCATCGCTATGGGCCAAGTTTGGCCCTAACCTGTCTGTAAGAGCCAGTGGGTAGATGGCCAGGCTGTTGGGTACCGAGCGGGTGAAAGGTAAATTGATTCAGCAACATGCAATGAAAATGTCCATTGCCAGGTTAGGTAGCTTGGATCGAGGCAGTTCTGAAAACAGGCCAAGAAAGACCAAATTTTCTCAAATGATTGGGAAAAGACATGGACTTGAACATGGCTGTGAAAATATGACCTTTGAGTAGCAGGGCCAGAAGGCAAGAATACCTGAGAAGAAAAAGATAGTGCGTCAGAATAGGCTGAGAAAGACTGGAGGCAGCAGAAAAAGGTCCAACGATAGACCTGCATGGATGAAAGACACCTACATTGACATGAAGCTGAACTGTCTCATCTTACCCTTTCAGCGTGTTGAGAAAAGCTTTGACTAGGAGGATTGACTTTGTGTTCGCCATATGGCTGCAGCTGTGCTGACCCTACAGGACATGCACTAAACCCATATTTGGCATCTAGAGCTGTGTCATTCCTTGCATTGGAGTAACTTCACTGAGGTGCAAAATCAGTATCTACAGTCAGGGAAGTCCCCGAACTCATCCCTCAGCCTTTGGCTGATGCAGCAGAGGGGCTTAAATATTAGAGCATCTGAAGCATGGAGGAGTCCCTGCAGTGAGGGTACCTTCTGCTTCTGCAGCAGATATGATGTCTCAGCTGATGTTGTGCCTTGCTGAATGTGTGCTCCAGGATGGTCTCAAGGCCTCTGGAGCTGGCAAAAAAATATTTCTTATTTTGTGTTGCTCTCTTTCACATTGAAAAGACTGCATGACTTGCAGGACAGAATACAACATGGGAGATGAATTCCTATAGACCTTATGCCCCCACGCACATACACAAAGGTGAAAAAGAACAGAATCGTTTTCACCACAATGTTGGCCCTTAGTAAGGCCATAGTTATGAGCAGCTGAATGCAGAATGCTGAAGGCAAGGTGGGACCATTAAATCACTGAACTTCCTGCACATAACAGAGTATTGCATTTCATTCAGTGACCCTGCACGGAGTCCAAAACTTGTGTTTGTCTGAGGCAGAGATTCTAGAAAGGTGTAGAGTCCTGTTCTGAGGGATTGAATGATGGGGAGTTCACCACTTCCTTTGGTCGTTTGTTCAGGAGGTGAAGCACTCGCACTGTATTAAAAATGTGTGCCTTACTGTATTTCCATTTTGTATTTTTATTCTTTAGCTTCCACAGGTTCATATTTTGCTTATTTCTGCTAAGAGGAAAAGGTTTTTATAGTCTATGTGTTGGGTACCCTTGTGGAGCTGTACAGCTTTTAAGTAATTTCTCAATTATTCTTTTTGATTAATGGATTGAACTCTGTCATTCTTTCACCACTACACATTTTCTCTGTCCCTCAGATAATTTTGTGTGGCTTTCCTAATTCACAGAATAATTTTGATATCAGAGCACCAGACCAGGATCCAGGATGGTATATACTAGCTCGCTAACGCAATGCATAGAAAGAAAAAAAGAAAAAAACATCTCCTTACTTCTCCTATGCTTGCACGTACAAAGACTGTTAGAAGTTTTTATCAAGCATAGCTCCAGAGAACAAAACATGGCCCATAGCACAGGGTATAGAGTGGCTTATGTATACACATCTCTGGGTGATGCCTTCTAGAGAGATGCCACATCCCCTTTGTGTAATGCTTGGTCAGGGTTTTCTCTAGACCACATGCATTTTTTCCTGTGCTTCTAACTATGCTGCAGAGAAATGGAATTAAAAAAAAATAAATAAAAGCATAATACCTTCATTTTAAAGGGAAGGAAATATAGAAAAACTGTGGGGTGAGCAAATTTGATTTAAAGCCAGAGTAGATCATCTGTAGCTGATCATGAGCAACTTTAAAGATAGATTTAAAGAGTATCAAACTGAGCTGCAAGACAAGTCAGACTGATAAAAAAATATATTTTCCTTCAAGTTTTTTTTTTTTTTTTTTTTTTAATTAAAAGCACAGTATCCCAGCAGTCTTTACATAGATGTTGGTCCCACCAGTTCAGCTTCGTCCTTCCTCTAGGCAACCCATCACAAACATTCATCTTTTCAGCTGCTGCTTTCTCTGAGCGTTTTAAGTTAACTTTTTTCTAAGCTTCTGCCAGTATAACATCACGGCATAATAGCTGGTGATGCAAGGGAGCAGGATGCCATTTCCGTTGCTGACTTCTGGGAAGAGAAGCAGCCCCATTTACCCATTCTTTTGCAGTATTAAGAAGGGCTATATCTCTGACAATGGTAGGGGCTGGGGATATTTAATGGAAGGCCTCACCAGTAAAGGAACAAATGAATGTACCTTAATGAAAAATGAAAAGAATATAATGCTCTTTGTCTGATGTCTTGAAGTTACTACATCTTTGGCCATCTGGTAGACCTTATCCCCATGTGGCAGGAAGGAGATTGGCCTCGTCAAGACCCAGAAGGTATACCAGTGCCACCTACCAGGGGCCTGGTGGAGATCACTGACCTCACCGAACTGGCCCGGTCCATACTTTGAATGTTGGAAGCAGCGCAGCCACCGACGGGCAGCTTTGGGCCCAAGTGATTAGTGCTGCTTAGCTGTGGATCAGCTCTTCTGGATGAATTACTGAACTGTTGTATCGGAGCTGCTTCTGCTTCTGGAAAAGGCTCAGCTGATCTCAGCTGATCCCCATGCCTGGAGGTGTTCAAGGCCAGGTTGGATGGGGCCCTGGCCAACCTCATGTAGGTCCAGGTCTGGAGCTTGGTGTCCCTGCCTATGGCAGGGGGGTTGGAACTCTATGATCCTTGGGGTCCCTTCCAACCCAGACCATTCTGTGATTCATTCTGTGATTCTGTGATCTTTCCACCCAACTCGGCACTGTCCCATGGCAAAATGTTGGAGCGGACGGGTGGGTATGGTTCAGAAAAAAGTACTGCAAAGCCAAACAGGCTGCTCCTTTGCAAGGTCTCCTGGGCATTGCTGAAGGACGGCGCAAAAGGGAAAGGCACTTCAGCACAAGCTGTGGAGAGCTTCGTGTGCTTTCTCCTACGCGCTGATGGGCCATGAAACAGTTAACAATGTTAGCATATAAGCATCTGAGCTAGCATCTTTGCTGTGAGGAGGGCAGCAGTTTATATTCCTTGGAGCAATTGTTTCAGGCTGCTCTGCTGTTCCAAGCCCACACCGCTGCTCTAGTGAAGCTCAGCTTGGGTTTTCTTCACAGTTGTGACAGCCAGAGATGTCTAAAAATACAGAGAGCTGAGATTCCTCAGAATAATTGTGACTTCTGTCTCCACTTTCTCCCCACCTATTCCTTCTGCTTGCCTGAGAGAAAAGTTGAGGGGGGGGGGAATAGGGAAGGGGTTCATTTCTTTCCTTTCTTCTTAAAGGTTGCTCTTAGATTAAGGCACAACATGAAGGAAATCAATGTACTGATAGATTCACCGTCTATAAATACATAGTGAGCATGACAAAATTTTGGAGATATAATCCATGTTTCTAAAGACCTGCAAAATCCTTGAATTAATATGTTGTGTTGGTATGTAGTATAATATATAACTACACAGCAATAATTCTGCAACTTAATGTTAAATTTATATAGCTCAGATATATTTTAAACTTAGGAGGAAAAAGAGATACCTTTCTCTAAGAAATCCTTGCTTCCAGAGATGTAACGGCTTCTCAGTCATGGAAAGATTTTACTTCTGGTTCTACATACACCTTTGTTTTCCCTTTTTTTGTTGTTGTTGTTGTGGTTTTTTTTGTTTTTTTTTTTTTTTTTTTCCTCCCTAGGAATCATATTGCCATAAGCTATGAGCTTTGATTTGCTGTTTGAGAGTGGCATATGGTTCCTCCCTTCAAAGAATTTCATAAGCGTATCACTTGATCTTTCATGTTTAGTAGGAATTCAAGAAACAAAAGAGATGCCAAGATGCTGGGTGGTAACAGAGGATCTGTGGCTGGGTCATTCCTGTCAGTTTATTATCAGCGTTGTGCTGTAAATAGTTCCCAAGGCAAAAACAGAAGAGCAATAGAGGCAAAAAGTAAGTGAAAAGGACTGCCCAGCCAGTTAGAGGGAGGATGGGTGAAGTGAATTCCCAGAGGGCTTAGTCTAAGCCCAGTGAAATTCATGCTCTGTCATGATTCCTTAATGTTAATATACTTCCTGCTTTTGTTGCAATTGTTACTTTATACATTACTGAGCCTTAAAAAGTGATGTACTTAAAAAAATGTCCACCCCCAAGCAAAAAAATGAACACTTGTTTGCATTTAATAATCACTAAAACTTGAAATTCTAAATTGGATTAATTGTGTCTATTATAAATTGATGGGGGAATAGCTATGCATTAGCCCTGAATTCTGATTACCTGAGAGGTTCCACTTGTAGTATAATTAAGAGCAACTTCATAATAGTGGTAGGTGTATGACTGAATAATACATGCATCCCCTGCTGATGAAATTCAAGGCAAAGTGTTCATGAAGAAGTAGAGATTTTTTTTTTCTTGTTCTTGCACTTAAAATGCTGAAGGATTATTGCAATTACAGCCCATGTTTACGCTATTAGCAGAGACATGCCAAAGCTCTTGATGCAAATACCTTCGAATTTAAGAGGGATTGGCAAAAGATTCCCAGTTTTGTGGCTCAGCCCTTGTTCTGCGCAGCATCTTGTTCCTGAGTGCCTGTGGTGGCTGGTTTAATTAGGAACATAGATCAGAGCTTGACAGTGGCCACACTTTCCAGTAATACAAGGGACACCACTTTGTTGACAGCTCATTGCTTAATACATATGCCCACTAGATGGCTGTAATTAGGTGGTAATTTATTAATTATAAAATATTTTTCATGTTCCTGTCTTTGAAACCTTGTTTACTCCTGTCCTTTGATGGCCTCCTGTGCTTTCTCAACATATAAATGTACCTTCTCAATGTATAATCCCCCATCAAGTAGCAGCCATTTACCAGACTGAAGCTGAATATTCATAGGCTCCAAGACTGGACAAGCTCCTTGGGTGCTCCAGTCTGACCTCTTGTACGGCGTGAGGTTTCACAGCCCTGTACCCACAGGCAGGTGTGACTTTAGCCTTCCATCCCTCTGATGAAGGAGGCAGCCCAGCCACAGGTGTGCCTCACTAAAAGTGGCCAAATAGTCACTGTCCTTGGTGAAATTGCTCCTGTTTGAGATGTCAAGCTGAGATGAAGGGATTCAGGAGTAAGGGCCTGAAGTGATGGGAGAGGGGAAAAGTGAACCGTGAGAAGGGGACAGAGCTGCGTGGTGGCACAGGGAGGCTGTGTCAGGGATGCACCTGTAACACGGGACTATCCATTCCTCGGTGTCATCCTCTGAGCAGTGGTTCTGGCTCTTCCTTTTCTGCTGTTCTGTCTGTAGATGTTTAACTCTGAAATGATGCATTTGTCATTCTTGTCATCTCAAAGGCTAGTTGTTCAGCTAATCTCTTCATTCACCATATATCATTATGGTGAAAGGCTTATCACTAGTGTGAAGGCACATCTAATCACGTTTTACCGATATCAAAGCGGGGGAAGGTGGGGTAATGCTTATCAGTTTTGAAGCCCCACTAGAGGGGGCAGATAGAGGGGCATAGACAAGTTACCTTCACATTGCTGCTTTGACTTCCAGTCTCAGTGTCAGAATCTGTCCTTGGTAGTGATGCTGCAGATTTTGTGCTGGTTTAGTAATCCCTAAACTATAGTGTGATCAACCAAGGGAAATGGCCTGCTGATGGCCTGGGCAACCATTCTGAGTAGGATTTAACACAACTCCTTCAGCCCAAAGCTGAATATAATGGCATATGATCACCTGCAAGGGTTCTGAGGATCTGTTGGCTCAGAAAGTTTGAGAACCACCACAAGTGTTTATAAATGTATATTTATACTTTTCATGAATATACAACAAATGATCACAGAAGCCCACTTAGGTCATTTTGAATTCAATAGAAATAAAATTTTCCTCTAAAACCAACATGTTGGTCAGCTGGTGCACCGTCCTCTGAAGTGCTGATGACCTGAACTTTCTGTGACCCCCTTGCCATTTGATGGCACTGTGGTCCTGTCTGCACAGTCATGTTGACGGCACTAAGATCACTCTTAAGGTAAACACCAGAGACATATACATCTAATACCCCATCTTACTGCAACCTAACCTAGGTTACTGCTGTTGGTTTTAGCACAGGTAAGTGACTGGATACGTGAGCCCTGAGCGACCCTGCTGAGGATGAGACAGCAGTACTTCAGAGGAGGTTGGCAGTCATGCCTGAGTGACCATTGCACCTTCAGTAACTTTGGCAAAACGGTGTCAGGAAATGTCATATTTTCTGATTTGTTTTTCTCAGAAATCTTCTTGCTTACTCTCTTTAGGCTGAAATCTCTGCTGGACTGACAGCTTCAGCTCTAACACCTCACCCTGGGTTCAAGCATGGCGCTTTCCAGACAGACACAGAATCTCCATAATCCCTGGCAAATAAGCTTCTTTTCTGTATACAAAGTGTGTTTTTCCAAAGTAAATTTTTCAGTTACACAAAAGTTTCAAGTGATCTGTTCCCTAAGATAACCTTCTAACGACTTATCTTATGTTTTGGGCCATATATTTCACATACATAAATGAAATAGAAACCAAATAAAAAAAACCCCTATTTTGAAATATTTCCAGAGGCTAATTATATCATAGCAAAAGCTTTCACTTTGTTTTAATGGGCTGAAGCATTTATTCTTCCCCCACCCCATTTTTTTTGGCTGGGAATGTGTAATATGCCTATCACCAATACTGTGACAGGAAGAGCCAGCCAGCACATTTTATTCAAACTGACTGGTTCATAACCCAGTGGTACATTTTCCAGTGTTTTTGTCTGAGCAGCGAAAGTTGAAATTTGCAAACAAGGCTTTCTGTATCTTCAGCATATGAGGACAGGAAACACTAGAACAAGTCAGCAGCAACTTGTTTGTGAGAGACAACATGCCATCAAAAAAAATCCTTACCATCTGTGTGCCTACAAAATGTTGCTTTGTCTTTATACTCCTTTTACCACAATAGTAATATATATTGAAACAAATACGTGGTCCCAGTTTTCTAGTATGGAAGAAGAAAGAGTTCCTGTTGCAAAGAATATCAGGAAGGGATCAAGAAAAAATGGAAAGCTTTTCTTAGATATGGGGAAAGTGAAGTCCAGTCTGATTAATTGAATTGCCCACCATTGCACAAGGACGGATACACAAGAAACCCTGGAATTAGACAACTCATGTACTAACTCCAACATTGGTCCTGGTTCTCCTGCCTTGGAAACCTTGCAAAGCACCATTAAATCCATCTTAGTTCCCTTGCTTAATACACAGAAGCTCAGTATCACCACTTCAGTGGGATTTCTTTAGAAATGCAGTGAAGTATACCTTATTCGTTGAAGAAAGTGCTCCATGCAAAAAGATCTCATCCATTCCAAAGCCAGAACACTGTCATCTTTCTCTAAAAAACCTGTGTTTCCCACTCAGCCTGGACCTACTAAATTTTGACCCAACATGCTCTTTCATAGAATCATAGAATCACAGAATGGTCTGGGTTGGAAGGGACCCCAAGGATCATAGAGTTCCAACCCCCCTGCCACAGGCAGGAACACCAACCTCCAGGCCTGGACCTACACAAGGTTGCCCAGGGCCCCGTCCAACCTGGCCTTGAACACCTCCAGGCATGGGGCATCCACCACCTCTCTGGGCAGCCTGTTCCAGCACCTCACCACTCTCTCTGTAAAAAACTTCCCCCTAATATCTAATTTAAACCTTCCCTCCTTCAGCTTCAATCCATTCCCCCTTGTCCTGCCATTTTCTACCCTTTTAAAAAGTTGGTTCCCCTCCTGTTTGTACGCTCCCTTCAGGGACTGGAAGGCTGCAATGAGGTCCCCCCGCAACCTTCTCTTCTCTAGGCTGAACAAGCCCAGCTCCCTCAGCCTCTCTTTGTAGGGGAGGTGCTCCAGCCCTCGGATCATCTTCGTGGCCTCCTCTGAACCCTCTCCAACAGTTCTGCATCTTTCTTGTACTGCGGCCCCAGACCTGGACACAGGACTCCAGGTGGGGCCTCGCGAGGGCAGAGTAGAGAGGGACGATCCCCTCCCTGTCCCTGCTGGCCACCCCTCTTCTGATGGAGCCCAGGATACCGTTGGCCTTCTGAGCTTCTTTCATAGCCATTTCCATGTTTCCTTGTTTTCCTCATGAGCAAACCATCCTCAGTTGGTATCTGGGGGTTTGACTGGGGACATTTACTGTGTGGGGATCAGAGATCCTGTTGGTTAGATTGAAATGGACAAGTCTTCTGCAACTTTCTCCCCTAAGCAGTTTCTTATGGCAGAGAGGAAGCATCATTGGCAAAGGTGCCCCTTATCTCTAGAGCCAGTAGAAAGAATGGAACAAACTCCTTCTTGCAGCATCTGCTATGGCCAAGGCAATGGAGGACCACTGTTGCAGAGTAGCCCCTCCTTTGATTTGGGGATCAGCCCTTGGAAATGAATATATTCCTGCCTATTTTAAGTATGCCAGTATCTACATAAAGGACTAGTCTAACAGTAAAGGAGAGGGATGAAAGTGGGAGGATTGTTTGGCTCGTTCCTTCGCAAACACATCTGATCCGTTTGGAGTACATGTACCTTGGGCTGTTTAAAATACCATTCTCCCACCCCAATACGGCACATTCTGCACATTCAAAATCTAGGATTCACAGACACCCTCCAAATGCATGAGATAAATGCAGGAGGCTGTTAGATCACTGAACATCCAATTCTTCCTCCCACCTCCCACTGTATTCTTGGCTTCCTTTTTTATTTGTCTTCATATTTGTCAAGCTTCAAGCTTTCTTCTCCAGCCATAAAAATTGGAAGCATTCTTAAAAAAATGAAAATAAAACTGACATATAGTCACCAGACCCAAGGAGCTGTGACTTTAAGTAAATCAGTACATATCTCAAGCCTCAATAAACCAGAAAAAGTTGGCAGCCCTGGAGCACTAACCATGCAAGCTTATTTATTTTCTGTTTGTTTGGTTTGTTTGTTTGGTTTGATTGTGTTTGGTTTTGGTTTTTGTTTTGTTTTGTTTTTTCTATGCACGTGTCCAGAAAGCAGCATGGCATGCTATAAGCAGTGAAAAATCCTTGGTTTTCTGAAATCCTCAGTGTGACCCATTGTAATCCTATTTTCTTAATATGCAGATGTAGAGAGAACCATGTCACTGACTGGGTCAAGAGCCCAGAAGTTTGGGTGCCTGAATTAGAAACAGTCACATTATGCTTTGGTTACCATCAGCAATGAGGTAGGTCATCTTTCTTAAGATGTTTTAGATGATTCAAAACCACTTATGTATAGGGACAAAGACCATAATCGCATTGATCTTGACCAGCAAAATACAGATGTACCTCTCCTTTATTCTGTCTCCATGATGCCTTTACAATGTGTTGGCTATCATATTTCAAAGCATATGCTTTCTTCCTAGCATAGACAGAGTTGAAGACAGTTTTGTCTGCTTGGTTCTTCCTTGAACTTGTGAATAAATATGGATTTCTTCTGGGAGAGGGAAAATATTAGAAGCTACTTTTATGCTCTTTCTTTTTTGAAGATACAAAGATTTTCAAAGTTTCCCATGGTTAAAGGTAATGTATCGATGACAGAGAATGTCACATCCCTTGACATTTGAATAAGCTAATGGTCGTTTCCCTTGGGCTGTCCAACATCGGAAAAAAACCCCCAGGAATTCTGACATTCAACTTGCAACAAAATTCAAAGTGGAATTACAGATGGCTGCTGAACTCATTTCAGTGAGTATGAAAATTGAGGGCAGGGGGTAAGAAGGAGAATGGCACAGCAGCTCTGTATTTCCTGCACCGTCTGATAAAGTGAAGTCGGATCTAAACGCTATTTAACACAGAAATCTCCTAGGATGTGGAATGGAAGAGTCCTCCTCCCTTTTCACCCAAAAGATACTAAGGTAAAACGATTTTGGAGGTAAAGAGAGGGGAGAAAGGATATATTTTCCTGTTATAAAATAAATGGGGAAATCTTTGGTAAACAGGGACAGTTGGAATGTGCTATACCGTATTTAAATAATCCAATCAGTCTTTCTTCTGGGAAAAGAAAAGACCAATTTATTTGAGCAACTGCCAAGTTCCAAGAGAATATATTGAAGTAGCCAAAAATACAATTTCTAATTGTTTATAGAAATGTTGCTGTAGTTTCCCTCCTGAGGTACCCAGAGGCTATTGACAGAACCATGTAAACTGTTGTTTCTCATCACAAGTTGGACTGTACAGGCTTATTCTTGAGGGATTAATTTTATTTCCTTCAGTTTCCACAAATTTTGCAGGTAAGTCCCTGACCTCCAACCTCTAATGCATGCCTTTGTAAGGAAAAAAAAAAAAAAAAAGAAGAGAGAGACTTGCTCTATAATAGCTTGTTATAAAATGTTTATGTCATTTTGAAAAGCTTGGGGAAATTGTACCAGGTAAAACATACACTTCAAGATGTCTCCCAAAAGATGTGCAATTCTGACAGTAGTAGCATAATCTTGGCAGTTGTCGCAGCCCCACTGCATCTTGGGCAACAGGCACTGATTTCCTTTAGATTAAAATCATAGGGCAAAATCTGTTTCTGATAATGTTACTGGGTTTTGTGGGGTTGAGAATATGCCCCAGATGGCGTCACTCTGCAACATGCAGAGTATGTTGGCCCTGATCCAGCACAGCACGTGAAAACCATGTTTCTATAAATGTGTGCTTAATCCCCATTTTCAATGGAGATGAAAGGCCCTCATTATCTCTCAGCACTGAAACTTAAGGGACCAATCCTACTGCTATCGAGGACAGTAGCAAAGTGCTACAGTTTTAATGGTGAGAATGTTGTCTAGGGTCTAACCTTATGATTTACCAAGTGGCCTGAATGCCAACAACATCATAGAATAAAACTAGCAATTAAGATATTTGTAGTGCTTAGTTCTGTCCAAGATTTATCTGGAAGGGGTTTATACTTTTCCATTTAAGTTGGAAGTACAGTGAATGTGCACATTGTGAGGACTCTTCTTAGATGAGGATGGAGATTGCAACTGATTGGGTACACTTTTTCTCCCCAGTGGGCCCTTTTTTCAGCTGCCCTGAAGAAATTCTCCTAGTGTCTGGGGCACTGGGGCAAGTTACTGCTGTTAGTGTTCCCAGATGTGATCTGCCAGCCTTTGTCATGCACTGTCAAGCCTGTCTAAGACTGTTAGCTTAAAGTCCAATAAAAAAACCCAAACAAAACAAAACAAAAAACCAACAAAACTTGGTCCTTCTTTGAATCAAATGCTTTTTTTAATCTAAGGGTAAATGTGAATTGTGTGCATGGGCTGTGTAATTGAAATCTCTTGACTGAAGAACTCATATTGTAGACAGAAATGATCGTTCTGTGGTGAAACGAATGGGTAAATACTCAGGAGACTTGCCGTCTATTCCTGCTTCAGCAATAGATGTCAAGAATGGTTTGAGACGTGTTACTTAATATCTCTCACCAGCCTGTAATATCCTAAACCCAGGGTGGTGGTGAAAGTGTTCGAAGAGGAGTGGTTATTTAACTTGCTTGTGGCAAGTGCTGTAGCCGTGCAAAGTGTTACTGCTGTTACTGAATTTATTTTGATATGTTGCTCTGAAGTAAGCCTGTGCCGAAGGAAATGATGTCATGAAACTGGAAAAGCGATATGGGCATTTCCTTTTCTTAGTCACTAAATATCTGCAATGTTGAGTTCAAGTTACAAATCTTCAATTTAAATGCTATTTCTATCTTAACATATGGATGAAAGCTGGACATTCATCAAAGTTACAACCCTATGCATAAGTTCCATTGAAGGCTGTAGAAAAATATTAGGTACTAAACGGATTTATAAAAATGTTGAAATTCATCAAAGAGTTCACTGACGTCCTTATCTTTAAGGTTATCCACCAAATACCTGGGACATGTTAAAAGTGAACTCAGAGCCTGGGTTGTGGGAGACATTCTGTTGCAGAGCTGAGAACCAGAGGGAAAAGATTTTCCCTTTCATTTCCTTTGATTTCCTCCAGAGAGGAATATAACAACAGGGGTGACTTGCAAGGTGTGTCTAAGAAGTGACTGGCACAACAGAGTCTTTCTGTCCTGTTCAAACAGACTCCTGCTGAGACGTAATCTGCACATGAGGAACCTATATCTCCTTCCTTCTCCTTGGGTCCCCTCTTTCATCCCGTGTCCCCTCTCTAAGTCACTTCTCCATGCCAAGTGAATCATAGAATCATAGAAAGGTCTGGGTTGGAAGGGACCCCAAGGATCACAGAGTTCCAACCCCCCTGCCACAGGCAGGGACACCAACCTCCGGGCCTGGATCTACACAAGGTTGCCCAGGGCCCCGTCCAACCTGGCCTTGAACACCTCCAGGCATGGGGCATCCACCACCTCTCTGGGCAGCCTGTTCCAGCCCCTCACCACCCTCTCCGTAAAAAACTTCCCCCTAATATCTAATTTAAACCTTCCTTCCTGTAGCTTCAATCCATTCCCCCTTGTCCTGCCATTTTCTACCCTTTTAAAAAGTTGGTTCCCCTCCTGTTTGTATGCTCCCTTCAGGGACTGGAAGGCTGCAATGAGGTCCCCCCGCAGCCTTCTCTTCTCTAGGCTGAACAAGCCCAGCTCCCTCAGCCTCTCTTCGTAGGGGAGGTGCTCCAGCCCTCGCATCATCTTCGTGGCCTCCTCTGAACCCTCTCCAACAGTTCTGCATCTTTCTTGTACTGCGGGCCATGGAGCTCTTTTCAGTTCCTACCATTCTTTTTTCTGGGTGTTATCAAAAATGTGCAGTGGGGTTTGGATTTATTTATTGCCATGAATTCCTTCTTCTCTGTTTTTAGAGTTCTGTAAGCAATACCTTGTCAGGCAGAAGGATCCCAGTTCCAGATCTGTAGGTATTTGTCTTTTGGAAACATTGGTAGAACTTATTGAACCCAACTGGAGGCATGCTTTGACTTCAGCAAAAATGTTTTTTTTCAGCCACATATAGGAAGACATTTTTGCAGTTATAACATACTTTATTATATCACACACATTTATGAAATCTGGTATGAAAAGGATCTGGTGTACTAATCTATTCTGACATCCCTACAAAACAAACCACAGACCCTCTCTGACATAATTTAGGTTCAAACTGGAGGGCATCTTTCAAAGACCAGAAAACTCACTTTTAGTTTGAAAATCACCAGTGGCAGAGAGTCTGCTATAGCCACAGCTAAGTGGTATAAACAAATAATTATCCTTGCTAATAATAACACAGCCTCTGTGTTTGAATTCATCTACCTTAACATTTCAGCCAGTGGTGTTCATTGTATCACTGTCTGTGGGACTGAGAGTGTGTTGTCAGTGCCTTGTGTAGATAAATATAAGCTATGAACAACTCACTCCCTGATCTTCTGATCACATGGCTGTAGTTACAGACAGTCCAGGTTTCCGTTAATTACAGTCACCTTCTAATAGCTGCGCAATTTTCAGATCTAACAGAATAATCAGCCTGATCACTTGATAAATCATAGTTACTCATTTTCTGGTTCAGTCAGATATTTGATATGATTTTTAGATCAGCTTTATTAGTATTTCTTAACTATAAGACATTGAATCTAAACATGCAGAAGCATTTTAGGATTCAGTAAGTGGAAAGGTTTTTGTTTGTTTGTTTGTTTTAAGTAAAAGCAACAGTTTTGATGTCATTTGCAAAGGATTGTGTCTGGAACTGATTGAAAATTTGCAGTCAGGAAAATCTTTACAGGAAATCAAGTTTTAATGAAGCAGATATTTTTATGAGCGTTATCTGCTTTCCATAAAAACCATGCATGTGTTGTGGTAAGAACACTGAACCACTGAAAATAAGTTCTGAAACACTGTGGATATAATTGCTTTTGCAGTTCAGACATCTCCTGTCCTCCTGTGTGTGCCATGCTCCTGCACTTCATTCCCCAATGCCCAAGAGGATCATTTTACTCTTAGTGAGACAATTTTTCTTCCCTTTAAAAAAGTATAATGGTAGTCTGAGGTGAGATAAAGAGTTTTTTGAGCAGCTCAGCTGCTAAAGGAGTATGGGAAGTTGAGGGAGGTGGACAAACCCATGCAAAGTGCATATGGGTTTGATACCCAGAGCATGACTGGACACCCACCTGCAAAATACAGCCAGTGGGGTGAGACCAGCTCCCCCCCGGTGCCTCTGTCTTCCTGCCGTGTTTTAAGTGGCACCCGGCGGCTGTTGACATTCCTCCCCATTCCAACAGGCTGATTTGGTGCCCTTATGCAACATGCTGATCCCTTAAACTGGGATCCACTGCCAAACGTTATTGTGTTTAATTGCTGAACAGGTGTATGATGCCTCTGTGGCAGCGTGGATGTGACAAGTGAACTGGGAAGGAGTGTCGTAGACTCCTTGGAGACTAAGGGGAATATCCCTAAAATTTTTGCATGTGGGGAAGTACAATTTTGCCTATGCTTATTGGGGTCACCTGTTCATGTAACAAAGTCCTGTTGCCTTCTCTGGGGTAATTCTTGTTTGAACTGGAGCAAATGTTTCAGAACAAACAAAAATAGATCTAGTCTTGATTTCAGAATTAATAGTGGCAGAAACCCACTCCAACCCTTGTAAACTCTCTCAACTACCCTCATCAATGAAACGAGGTATCTCACTTCTTACCTAAATTAATCTATGTTGACTTTCAGTCAGTGACGACCAGCATCCTGCTGTCTGTGAGACTGTGTGCCTGTCACCTAGGTTTTATTCCATCAAGGGTTTCTTATAAACAATTTGCCCTCTTACAGTTTTGAGCACGTCTGGGGACACAGCTGCTTGAAGCAGGAGCATTGCAAGCAATGTGGAGGAAAGCTTTCAGCCACAGCATGGGCAGTTAGCGAGGGCGAGAGCTGCTCTGGCGTGTTGTTGCGTGAATGAGCTGCAGCGGTGGGAAGTTCCAGCAGAAGGCAACCTGAGTGACGGGGCAGCTTGGTCACTTGCTGATATTCATGTCGGGTGCAGAAACTGCAGCAGGTTCTTCGGCAGGTTGGAGATGCATAAAAGACCTCATTAAGGAAAACAGAAATTTGGGGGCAAGTAGAAAAGATAAGCTATTACAAAGCTATTATTAGTTTGTGTCAAACCTGAGAGCAGCAGAAGAACATCACAGCACACACTTAAGTTACTGATAGACACTGAAGGCTTTTAGGTTGAATTCCTTGTTGGAGGCGCAGTTATGTGGGGAATGTACTCGCAGGGAGCAGTGGAGATTACCCAGATAAATAAGGAGAAAGCGCTGGAGGGTGGCATGAGCGGGACAGCCGAGGTCTTTGATTCATCCTGGCACTTAAGTACCTATTTAACCATGACTGCTAGAAGACAACACCACTACTCATGCATTTGGATGCTGCGCTCAACTGAAGGTTCAACCCAAAGCCAATTAAGAGAGATGGTGATGGTATATTGCATATATTACATATATGATTTTCTATGAATTGCATATACGTTCTTTCTGTTTCTCATTTCAGTATGAGCATCCATAATTGTTCATGTTTCCTCCAAGGCCCGCCTCTGGTTTGTAGTAGAATGTTGGGTTTCTCTTTTTTGGGCACCTTTCTCCCTCTAGCAAGGCTCTGTGTTAGTATGGCTGTGGACCGAATGATGCATCATCTCTTACTCGGACACTTCCCTTCGGTTCATTAATTCCTTTATCATGTTTTTGTATTCTGCAGTTCCAGTTTTTGCCATCCCTTATATCACTTTCTACACACCTAGAAAACAGAACTTTAGCTTTTTTACCCCCCTCATTTAAATAGGGTATGATAAATAAAAAAAGACATAAATTAAAGTGCTTGGGAATCACTTGGACTCTGAAATGTTTTCCCACTTAATCTTTTTCCAGCGTGAAAAGACCCACTTGTGGCTCCTTTCTGTGTGTTTAGTGCTTTGTGCAGCCAGTTTTTGATACAGCCAGAACCAGCAAGTTCTCCTGCAATACTCATTAGACATTAACCTCACAAGGAGAACCTTTCTGAGTACGTACTTGAAGCTGAAAGGCTCCAATGGCTATTGCAACCCTTTTGTTTGTTTTTAACTGGAGCGGTGACATAGTTAAGCAGTTTCGGCATTTAGCTGGGGTGGGAAACATATTCTCTTGTTTACTTTGGAGGAATAATAGGTTTATTTCCTAATGGCATTTCTTGCTATGTCTCTGCTGCATTTGCAGAGATTAGGAGATTTCTTGGATTGATTTTCAGAATGGTAGTCCCAATATCCATCCCAATTAGAATCAATTGCTGCAAATGAAGCCCCAGTATACAACCATAATTAACTTGACATGCAGCTTATGTTTATGCCCTTTGTTATGTTTATGCCCTTTGCAAAAGGAAGTTATAGTTATATGCACACCCAGATTTCTTAAATGTTTCTTTGAGTTGGAGGCTTTTTGTTTCCTGTATGAACAGCCTTATCTTGTTCAATCAATGCTGTTTGCATGTAGTTATTGTACCTTGCTGTTGATGGAAGGTTAAGGATAAAAGGCACCACATTTGTTTTGGTGCTAGAAATTCACAGGTTTTGTGGGTTCTTCCCCCCCCACCCCGTACAGGAATAAGAGAAGTCATATTACAAATAACACAAGGTTTCCATTTTGGGACGCAAACACAAAATGGACATTTTATGAACAACAGAGTTGAAAAATAAATTATTAACTATCAGACATGCAATAAATTAAATACTTTCTTATGGTATTCTATATTCTTCATCTCAAGTGACCAGTGACGTCTGCATGCTAACAGGGATATTTAAATTGTGCATGTAGTCTCTTCTTCCACCATTGAAATGCATCTGTCTCTGAAGGGAAGCTTCTTACATGTTTGTCAACAGTGTTTAAAACCATCAGAGAGGGATATTTTAAATATGGAATACGATTGGTTAAGTAGGGATATGATCCAAGATCAAGATGGAGACCATATTCTTACAAAAGTATTCAGGGATCTTCAGTGACAATTGCTAGAATTGTAATTTTATTTCATATATATGAGGAATTGATGTTTCATATCTTGCTTTCTCCTCTCCTGGTGATTTCAAGTTTACTTTAGAAATGCAAAGAAAACCAAATCACACAAAACTTCACCGGTGATGACACAAAGGCACACAGCTTGTCCTGCTTTACATCCCATTTATCTCGCAGTATAATTTACACCCATGTAGGACAAGTGCACCTAACCTGTCTGTTTTGATTTAAAGCCCTTTTGCACTTTGTTGTGGTACAGACAAGGCACAAGGCAGAGGAGAACAGAGCTTTTATTTTCCAAAATCACCCAGATCTCTGGAGAAGACCATTTAGATAACCCAATTCTCTCGTCTACAATATCTGGTGCAAGAGCATCCTGCCTGCCTTCCTTCCTTCTGGGAGATCCAGATGCCCATACAGTCTTACCCAAGGATCAGGCAAGTGGCAATTTCAGCTGATGTAACCTGGCAGCTAATATAAATAAATAAGAAAGAACAAACTCTTTTCCCAGTTTGAAAGTCCTCTTCAAAGTCCCAGATAAACTCAGGGGATATCTGGTGTAAGTGCAAATCAGAGACTTAATGTGATTTCCCAGTCCTCTCTGCAGATGTGTAAGTGCAAAGGAGTAAAGGAGAAATTTAAACTGCTGAAAAATTCAAGGAGTCCCTGAGCATTTAGACACTTCCCTTTTGAGGGGAGGGAAAGAAGGCATGAGCCTCTCAGAGCTGCTGAGAGCGACGGTGAGAAATAACGGTTCGGTCCTTGTCTGCTCATATATGAAAGGCAATTGCACAGAAAATGAGCAGAGGAAACCTGGAGCTGGAAGAAGGTGTTACTTCTGTGTGTCATAGGTAATAAGGAGACAGATGGGTAAGAAAAGGTATTTTCTGTGGATTCATTAAAACTTATTTAGGAGAGGAAAAGGTATATTTCCTTCTCCCTTTCACCCATCCCCCCAATATCTGTGGCTGTAACTTGCAGGGTTATGGGTGATTTAGGGATGCAGTGTCACGGCTGATCTCTGTCTCAAGAGTGGTTCAAACCCATCTCTTAGATCAGAGAAGCTGCTGTGCTGTGTGCACGTATGTGTATGCATATGTGCAGTGTGAAATCCAAATTTAAATCCAAGTTCACTTCATCCCATCTGTGGTTTTAACTTACTTGGATGCTGTTCAAACCCTACAAAAATTAAAGCCTTGAACAAAGTTTCAAGTAGCAGAGGGGCTGGCCCTGCCCCAATCTGCAGGGCAGCCCCTTCTGTGCAAATGGTCCCCAGAGTTTCAGCCCTGTGGGCCACCATCGTGACCTGGAGGACTGCAATATTGCCAGCACCTGCAGCTATCTGGTCAGACTTTTGCAGCTAGCTAATGCCTACGGAGAGGAGGAGTACGCGCACACCATGCTGTTTCAAAGCACACTACATCTGCTGCCAGGGTGCCCGCTGCACAGTGCTCCCCAAGGAATCTCTCTGAGTCACGCTTCCCACCCCAAACATGCAGAAGGCTCTACTTGTGAGAAATGCAGAAATTTTTATGTAGATCTTATCATTTCAACAAGAGGGATCTGTTTTTTCCCTTCATCATAGATGGCTGCAAACAGGAATGTTATCCAAAGGTTCACTCATACATCCACAGCGTGCAAACATGCATGTGGATCTCCAAATTGCATGATCTTTCTTGTCCCTCAGCATGTGAAGGGCTTCACCTGAGTCAAATGACTGAACTGTGTAAATGTGGAGGTAATGGGGTGTCAAGGAGTGTCCCTTCTGCAAGGGCTCCTTTGGACATGGAGATCTTCTTTGGGAGGCTTTTTCTCCCCAGCTTCTGGGCAGCGTGGTCTTTAGGAACAAGTAGTTGGTGGCTGCCGTCCTGTTTTGAGATCCCTCGTTGTGCGCAGGGAACCTGATGCAGGGGGTCACTGAGTGGGAAAGAGGCCCCAGAGCTGCATTTCTGCTCTGTGGGGAGGAATAAAGGGGAGGAGTAAAGTGGAGGAGTAAAGGGAGGAATAAGGAGGAGCATGGCAGTTCCTCAGCCCAGCTTTGGCAGGGCTTCCCGTGTATGCGCTCTGTGGCTGCGGCTGCGTGCGCCTGCAAGGATTCGCTCTTTGGCAGGCATGATTTAGCTCCCTTCCTCTGAAAATCTGACTCCAATTTTCAAGCAAAAATAGAATACTTTTTTTCCTTTGGGTGTTGCATTTTATATGATGTTGCTACCAACGCCAGATGACAACATTCCCCCCTGCCACTGTGGAATGAAATGAAGCAGAAAATGTGGAGACAAAAAGCAAAATTGTTTTGATCTGGAAGCATTTGTTAATGATTCCCCCTTTGGTTCCAGGCTGGGCCAATTTTCTTCCTTTGCTGCTTTACATGTGTCTAGGTACGGAGAGACTACATCAGGAAGCCCGAGTGCCTGGGTTGCCATAATTTGACAAGACAACATTGCAGAGATAACATTAACATCCGTGATTATCAAAGAGATGGTGGAAAATAAATCAGCTTACTCTTATTGTATGAATAGATTTCACAACTTCTTTTGAAGGCAGATACAAGGCAATCACTCACGAGGCTGGATTTTTAAGTTTTGCTGCCACTCTGCCCTATTTTTATCTGTCGCTTGAGACATCTCATCCCCAGAAAAATCAAAAGAATTGTAAGATGAAAAAAAAATTCTCCATCATTGCTGAAATGGCCTCATATCTAAGTGTCAGTGGGGATGTTGCATCACTGATAAATTTGGCATTTAACATATTCAGGGTTGCTTGCCCTGGGGAGGTGGGGGACAGGACATGTTATTTCACCTGATACCATCAAGTGATGATTTATGGTCTACTATCTTTTCTTTGACATTTATCTGAAGTTTTCATTGTTCATAACCTTACAAAATGCCTGTTAGGTTTCTCTTGCTCTTCTGTAGGTGCAGCAGAATTTTAAATAAGAGCAGAATTAAATGGAAAGCTGAAGTGTAGCCAGCAGGATGTTCACAATAATCCAGTACACTGGGGTGCTGCACAGTATTGATCTTCTGATGTTTCTGTGGGAGATGACTTAAAGCCAAGCATCTTTATAAAGGTGCATTTTTTTTATTGAAACCTCCCTTCCATTATAATGGTGAGTTGTGCCAAGTTCAAAGTAGAAATAATTAGTTCTGATGCAAAACAGAAGTTTGAGATAAAAAAAAAAAATCTGCCCCTGATTGTTATTTAACTTTGTTAATGACTGAGCTCTGTTGGCTGTGACGATTTCCACTTGTTCATCACCATTTAAAAAAAAAAAAAAAAAAGTAAACCAAGAGCACAGGCCTCTTCAACTTAAAAACAATTACTGGCTGCAGACAGAAAAGAAGTGAGGAATTAATCCATGCAAAGATGTGTACGAGTAGACAGTTTCACAAACAACTTACTTTCTACCTCAAAACTGAGAAACTGCCAAGAAATAAATTGGCTGATGCAAACTGAGTTAACTTGTCTATAAAAAGGCACTAAACTTACATACACAGATATTAGAATTTGCACATTTTCTAGATTTATTCCTACAATGTTGGCATACCCAATAAAGGAAGGAAAATACTGCATATCATTCAATGTAAGTCACACCTAAGGTACTAACTGTTTGTTTTTTTCATTACAATAATCTAGACAAAAGGTAGGGCATCATCTTTTATTTTCTCAGCCTTTGAGGTGCAGGACAGGAGATTTGTGTGCATAAAAAGAGGGTCCCTTGTCTTTTCAGAGATGATACAGCATATAAATTGAGCTGTAGTGTATATTTGTGGGAGGGGGAAGGTAAGGTGGGGAAAATTTGTTTGTTTGGATTTAGACATCACCAGTGGAGAAACAGTCTTTGCGAGAAACAGTCTTGAATCCCTGCCTAATAAAAGAAGGTGAGCAGGAACCTCCAGGGTGTGATTCATCTCTTTCTCAGGTGGCTGTCTAAAATAGATGAGATGAAACATGCCTTGGCAGAGGCAATTTCTCTCTCATTTCCAAAGGGCTCTTGATGTGTGACCACAGATCCATCCATCCATCCACCCCTCCATCCAGTGCATCCCTCGGCACATGACTGTATGATTTCAACATAGGGTGAGTGCCTATTAAGTCAGATGTCAGAAGTGTTCATGAATGTAGAGTCATGAGACCAACAGCTATGGTAGGGATCTACCAGGTCGGGTTCGGATGTGGAAGCTTGAACAGCAGAGGACTAGAAGGGAGATAAATTGCATATATGTACTTGTGGACAAAAGTCTTGGTTTCAAATGAAGTAGTTGTCTTCAATCTTATTTCTGGTGGGTGCAGATTCAGTGAATCGTGATGGAAACAGATGTGAATTTGGCTTACTTTTGAAAGAATTTTATGAGTTTTCCTTGAATTAGTTTTAAAATAAATAAATAAATAAATAAGAATTGATGACAGTACCTGACCTTGTTCTGTTCCCTAGTGCTGTTGGAATAGAAAATCATTTATGTTCTCTCCATGCTGAGAGTGCATTCAAGATTTTAAATTGCCAATGTCACCTAAGACTTAAGAATTAGGAGAATATCTATCTAAAGATGCCAAAAAGCAGGAGGGGGATAGGATCCTAAATCTTTTTATTTGAATGGCAATTAAAGAATAAAAAAGGGAGTTCAAAAAAGGGCCATAGGCACATCATGGAGTCAGTCACCATTTCACCTGAGTATAAAAACACTGAATAAAGTGCTTGCAATGACAAGATCAGAAACAGGCTTAGTACATCCCTGACCAGTTTTGTGAATGATCTTGTCTGTCAGAGTGTTGTGTACAAGGTAAACTTACCTTAGCCTTGTGGTACCAAACACTCTGGCAGGAGAGTGCCATATATAAAATCTGTTAGTACCATTTAAGCTCAATACATGATGGGGCTGCTCCCACCACATGCCTGGAGTTCAAGGCAGGTCTTTCTTATCTTGTGAATGCACAGCAAACATCATGCAAAAAGACTGCATATGTCAAATCGACCATCTTGACCAAATCCTTACACATTCTGTAAGAAGTGGCCAGATGTGTGTCCATCACATAACCAAAGCTCTGGTCTCTTCCGTCACAAGATGGATATGAGCCAGGCCCTGTGACAGGACATGCAGGCAGTCTTTGTTTGCGTGGTCCAATATCTACAAGCACTTCTGCCGTTTGCCTGGATGGATGTATACTCACCATATGTTGAGCTCTTAGCAACATACACCAACAGACACTTCGTGGGAATAGATGAATCTACAGTTATGCAGTCAAAGAGGCTCTGAAGAGCCCTCAGGAAATAGAACGATGAGGACCAGGCTGAAGGCTGCCTAAATAATTACTCTGGCTTGCAGCTCATTTCCAGGTATATACAAGAAGTTGTTTAGAAAGAAGGCAGCTGGTTTGGGCTGTGAGCAGATGGTTTGGCCCTCTGGCAGCTTTGTGGTGGTACTATTGGAGGCTACAACACTGCTTGAGAGTGAAAATTCAAAAGGTTGAAGTCTTGGAATGAAGTAGAGAGATATTTCTGAAATTACTTTGGCGAGTAAGTCCAATATTGATTGATAGTTCGGATACTCAGGGAAAGATCTGCATCAGTAGTTGGGGGCAAGACATAAATCCAAGAACTAGCTACCCTACAGACATGAAAATATATCTTGAGCCTTTTTTTTCCTTTCCTTTCCCTATTTTAACCTAGAACAATGGATGATCATATTAGAAATCCTGTTAGAGGCTTGGCTTTACTCATGTTCGTGAGACATGACAAATTGCTTTACACAGGCTATGGAAACTGCAATACTTCACTCCCTAAACAGGCTGCAAAATTTCCTGGAGTTAAGGCCAGAACTGGCCAGTTCATCATCTAACCCGACCTCCACTGTATCCATCCCGGGCTAATGCACTTCATCCAGTTCCCATTGCACAATCCCAGTAACTTGGCTTAGACTAAAGCAGCTATTTCTGGTCTGGAGGTGAATGACTGCTGAGTGAAGCTGTGTACGATCAAGATTTTCCGTTTTCTGAGTAACTATGTGATGCTGATATATTTTGCTCCATTCTAAAATGGAATGAAAACAATGTGCTTGTTAAAATAATATCCATAAAATCCGTTTTTTACAAAACAATCCCAAGCTTGAAGCAAAACATTTAATATAAAGAAAACAGAAAGAATTTGTTTTGATAACGAAATGTAAAACATTCCATTTTTTTTTTAAACTTTCTTCACTTACCTAATATATAATACAAAAGTTAAATATGGAAACAAAATGACATTGGAGGTTGAAATGTTCTGTTCCATTTTTAAAGTGGTCTCACTGAAATCAAGATGGAACATTTAGATGCAGACAAAGACAACACTGAATCCTTTCAACTCTAGGTGCCTCAGATAATTAGCTGGCCTCCAAACTTTTTGTAGTTCTTGGGATAGAGAAGATGAGTCAGAGATCAGGGGACCCTGTTTTTCCGTGCAATATAGGTAAAGGTGCAGTGCAAATTACATAGATAAGTTGGCCCAAACTTGAGGGCTGTGATTACTCCCCTTAATAGTATTTTTGGATGGTAACCCAATCACTGGAAAATTCCTCTTCAGTCCATCTGCTGAGCTCTCACATGAGTAGTTCTCAGAAGTACAGGAGCCTGTGGTCATTTGGCATAAAAATGATGTAGGTGGTAAACCTCCACGGGGTTTTATCACGCAATGCCTTCGCTTGCCCTTCCCAGTTAATGTGATTTCCCCATAGGTCAAAAGGATGGATCAGTTGGTGGTTAACAAGGGCGGTGATGCAAATACATCCAACACATTGCCATACGATCTGTGACTTAGTCCCTGCTCCCTCTCTCAGCCTATTGACTCAGCCAAAATGGTGAGAGACTGCCCTACTGCAGGGGAGCACAAGAGTTAGGGGCTATATTCAAGACAAGTCCCAGTGGCAGACTCTCACACCTTGGTAAACTGCAGATTATTAACAATAAGTGTCATACAATGAGACTGCATTACCCAAAATATATTAATGAAAAAGCGGCATGTTCTGTGGCATTAGAGGACTGAAAGTCCTTAGCAAGTCCTTCCAAGAAGGATGTGCCTTTAAGAATTTACATGTACCTAGAAAAATGGGGCCATATCTTAATACTTACCTTTTACAAGGCAAAACACAACAATATTAGCAGCCAGATAAGAAGAGCTATCACGAGTCAGGGTTTTCTTTGCAATTCATCTTTCCTGAGGGTTGCTCTGAGTTATTGCTTAAAGGGGTACCTCTCACACCAGGAAATCACTCTGAAAGCATACCCAAGGAGGTTCTGGTGCTTCATTTCTTGTTGGAATATTGGCATTTATGCAAATTGGACATTTTATTTTCCAGAAATCTGCATTTAATATTTAAACTGTCTCTTAATTCAGTTCTGAATGCAAAGGAAGTCAGTCCTGAATAGTGTCTGAAGATGTCTGATGTAGAGTATGTTTCATATGAAACTGTTGTAGGCACTTTTTAATGATTTTCAATTAAACATAATAATCTGACTGGCCATGAGTGTTGGTCAGTCCAGAAAGTCAGTGTTTCACTGAAAGCCACCAGAAATCAACAGTGAAAGGGATTTTCATAAAATGGTTCTGTACTCTATTCCAGAGAACATCTGTGCACTATGTTTAAGTTGAAATAGTTTGGTTTTTTTTAATCTATGAACAAACCCAACAAATGCTTTTGGAGAATTCCCCTTCCATACAGCTGTCTCTGCTGCTGCTGCTGCTACTGTTTGGTTTGGAGTCTTATTCAGAGCTCAGCTGTAGATTGCAAATCGGAAACAAAGCACCATGAGCACTGATCCAGGCAAATTTGGGTACAGGAGTCATGACCTATTTCCTGATGTCCTCGATGTGTGTTTTTGATCGGTTATTAGCCAAGCAGACTGTGTTTCCCTTTGTGTGGTGATGCATCTCTGTGGCCATGATGGGTGAGATCAGGCCTGCTGTCCTGCCGCCCCCAGCTGCTCTCCTCGCCACAGGGAAACCCAGGCACGAAGAGTCATTTTAAGCTTGGTGTTCAAGGGGAGGGGAGTGAATTTACGGCCACCATTTATAGGTGCCTGCTGGGACTACGTAAGGAATACAGGTTCATGGTTAAAGGTTGAATTTCTAAAGGACTGGTTAGAAGGAGGCATTGAATTCTGAGTACACAACTGACAACCCATATTCTCTGTGGCTTTTCACTGGCACCCTGATCCTCTAAATATCTTGGTCCAGGAACTACCAAAGGATGAGCTGGATGAATACCACTGTGTCTTTGCTGAAACGGTTTGCTTTTTTAATTGAATTCTGTTCCATGAAGCCTAGTGCCTCTTGATGTGATATAGTATCTTTTTGCTGGACACATCCATACAGTTCATTTTCAGCTTGTTAATATGACACGAGGGGTTCCTGGCTGAAGTACGTTTAAATTAAATTGTTCTAAGTGAAGAAATAACATCTATCTACAGGAGTTCAGCACAGGACCTATTCACTTACTTTCCCTTTATGGTACTTTTTTTTTTTTTTTTTTTTTTTTTTTAAAGCTTGTCATATATAGGCCACAGAATAATTTATGAGAGTGAGAATATAATTTTCCCATGTAGAAATGTAAAACACCAGTACAGGGTTTTTACATTTTAGTAATACTGATTCAAGAGATCACATTTCTGAATTTTAATATGAGAACCCTGCCCACTATGTGAAACCAGACCTCAGGTGGTGCATTGTGATATATGAACCATTTATTGATCTTCTGTAATGGGATGAATTTTGCCTATCAGAATTAGTGAAGAGCAGTCCAAGTTTTAACTCAGTGTCTCATCTGTGCACCTAATTCTAATTTCATTATTACCAGCAGTTTGGAGTCTGACTTGTTTTGATATTAACAAGTATTTGTACTCTAGTCTTCGTAATTAATCTGAAATGTCAACTTTATGCCTGTATGCAATTTTATTTTCTAATTTAAAGTTCTCTTCTGCAGAAAATGCTTTAATTTGAATAACTCTTTGGGGAAATTTGTTTCTTTTGTGACTTTCAAGTAAATTATTGCATATGAAATAAACAAGCCATACAATAGAACTGTGTTGTCTCAAATCTATGTAAAGAAGTTGGACTGTTGCAGAGCTGCAGACAAGGGGTGTCTCGAGTTCTGACCGAAGGGATGAAGACCAGATGGGCTGCTGTGACATCATGGGCTCCACAGCTCCACAGGCCGTGAGGCTGGGGGATTCAGGACTTCCTTGCTTTGCTGCTGAGTAGCTGCAGAGATTAGATAGGGACTCCATAGATTTCTCTTTTGCAGACAATTTTAAAATATTGGAACTTTTTTCTGGATCTGGATGGAATTTCAACATCTCTGCATACCCCTCTGAAATATGATGACCTTTCAACACAAAGCTCTGATAAGCAGATGCTTAACTGCTTTTCTGAATCAGGACCACACAGGGAGAGTCTGAGAGAGCTGGGAGCATTCAGCTTGGAGAAGAGAAGGTGTGGGGCAATTTTGTAAGTACTTGATGGAGGAGATTAAATGATGGACCTAGACTTTTCTCACTAGTACCCAGTGAGAGGACAAGAGGTGATGAGCACCATCTGAAATATGGGAAATTTTGATTAAACATGAGGAAGTAACCTTTTTTTCACTGTGAGGGTGGTCAAACACTGGCACAGGTTGCCCAGAGAGGTTATTATCTCCAAGATCTGAGATACCAAGAAACAAGCTGGACACAGCCCTGAGCAGCCTGCTTTCACTGATGCTGCTCTGAGCAAGGGGATGGACTAGATGATCTCCAAAGGTGCTTTCCCACCTCCACCATTCTGTGATGTTGGGAAACTGGAGGGAGCTTAGTTCCTAGGTGGGGATGCTGTAGGAAGGGGACTTTTTGGTCTGGGAGCTGATGCTCAGCCTTCATAGCCATTCTAGCATGTTACTGGGGATGTAGTACTGTTGCTTGCATGAGGCTTTTGAAGTGGGAATCTGTGCCTTGAGCATTATATATATA
>KL258507.1:411-47149 GCA_000699545.1 Podiceps cristatus
ATTTATAAAACTCTGGACCCAGGTACCTCTTTGTATGACAGAGAGAGAGATTTGAAGGTGCCATAAGCATTTTGTAACACATGTAGCACCTGACAACTCCAGAAATCAGCAGCAGATGCTCCAGGTAGCAGTAGACGCTCCAGGTAGAGGGGGACACTCAGAAATCAGCATTTAAAGAGAGCTATTCACTTCACCTAAGCCCTGAGTCCTCCTTTGAATATGCCTGTCTAATTCTATTGCGTATAATAGAAACTATAGAACAACTAAAATCTGAAACTTTCGGCAACTGGATTCCTAAATTTAGCACATCCATAAAATGCCTGTAATTAGACAAGATGAAGCTGAACCCTAGACTAATAGTCATCCTTGAAGAACAATTAATCCCACCTACCACATTGCCTCTGACCCTGCCTATTTCACTGTCTGTTATAGACAAGAAGTATAAATTACTATATTTATATTTGGAATATTCATATTAAATTGTCTTGTTGACAAGAGAAATAGACTCCTTCAGAGAATGATTCACTTAACTTAGAGGTCTGTTTTGGAAATTGCATCCTAAAAGTCTCTGTTCCTCTCCACTGACTATAGGAGGAATTTTGATGATTTGCTCAGACTTGTCTGCATTATAGCTACCTACTTTTGGCTATACCAATGCTGTCTGAGGTATCTACATACTTTGACAGGAGGCTTGTGGAATTTAAAAAGCCAGAATCACATCACTTGATCCTCCTCAAATAACGTACTGCAGCTCTACCAATAAATCTATAGCCACAAAGGGCCCAGCTCCAAATGTTTCCTCATTCTTATAACTTCTCCGTAATTAAAAAACTTTTCCATCTTTGTAATATACTTGTGTCATGAATTGCCAGAGATCCTACCTTTCTTATTTCTTTTATGGCATTTGCTGTAAGCCAGGCTCCTTGATAGTACAGCCCTCCGTTCTACACAGCTCAGTGGTCCAAATGGGTGTAGTGGTCATCTAAATGATTAGACAAAAAAATTAATTAATGATTAGGCATGTTTCTTCTACAATAACTCAGCACAAAAGCTCAAATGCACTGTAGAAAATAGAAAAAGTATCATATTGTGTTCTGATTCATCCATACTTTATTCATTAGATACGAGATGCCCTGATGATGGAAAGAGGAAAGATACAAATGCAGAGCATAAACCTGCCAGGTGCTGAAAGGTGTTGGACATCCAGTGAGGTTTTATCGTGAATGATAACTATGCACATTCTCAATCCATCAAGACAAAGTTCATAAGAAATTATGAATGTGAAATTTTTATGTGCTTTATCTGTATGACTTGTATGCACATGGCCATCAGGTTCCAGGGGAACAGGATCTCCCTAAGAAATTGTCTTTCCAAGAAACACAGGATAGAAATGCTACTTCAAGTCTTTCATATCTGTAATTTTGAATTGACCTGGTGTGTTTTAACTCCAGCTGGTAACTAAGCCCCACACAGCCACTCTCTCACTCCCCCATGGTGGGATGGGGGAGAGAATCAGAAGAGTAAATGTGAGAAAAATCATGGGAGTTTAACAGGTAAAGCAAAAGCCACATGCACAAGCAAAGCAAAACAAGGAATCCACTCACTCCTCCCCACGGGCAGGCAGGTGCTCAGCCCTCTCCAGGAAAGCAGGGCTCCATCATGTGTAACGGTGACTTGGGAAGAAAAATTCCATCTCTCCAGATGTCCACCCTTCCTTCTTCTTCCCCCAGCTTTATATATTGAGCATGACATCATACGGTGTGGAATGTCCCTTGGGTCAGTGGGGGTCAGCTGTCCCGGCTGTGTCCCCTCCCAACTCCTTGTGCCCCCTCAGCCTCCTCGCTGGTGTGGTGAGGTGAGGAGAAGAAAAGGCTTTGACTCTGTGTCACGGCTCAGCAGTAACAAAAACATCGGGCACAAACTGGAACACAGGAAGTTCCATCTGTACATGAGGAAAAAGCTTCTTTACTGTGAGAGTGACAGAGCAGGAGAACAGGCTGCCCAGAGAGGTGTGGACTCTCCTTCTCTGGAGAGATTCAAAACCCTCCTGGGCGTCATCCTGTGCAACCTGCTCTGGGTGACCCTGCTCTAGAAGGGAGGTTGGATTAGATGATCTCCAGAGGTCCCTTCCAATCCCTACCATTCTGGGATTCTGGGATCCCTGTTTTATCAACACTGTTTTCAGCACAAATCCAAAACATAGCCTCATGCTAGCTTCTATGAAGAAAATTAACTCTATCCTGGCCAAAGCCAGCACACCTGAATAATGTTAATCATAGAATCATAGAATAGTTTGGGTTGGAAGGGACTTGTAAAGCCCATCTAGTCCAACCCCCCTGCCATGAGCAGGGACATCTTCAACTAGATCAGGTTGCTCAGAGCCACATCCAACCTGGCTTTGAATGTATCCAGGGTTGGAGCTTCTACCACCTCTCTGGGCCACCTGTGCCAGTGCTTCACCACCCTCATTGTAAAAAATTTCTTCCTTATGTCTAGTCTATATCTCCCCTCTTTTAGTTTGAAACCATTCCCCCTTGTCCTGTCACAGCAGTCCCTACTAAAATGTTTTCTTCCATCTTTCTTATAGGTCCCCAATGAGATGTACAATTTGTGGAATGGGGTTTCTTTCACTTTATCATTGAAAAAGTTTTATTATACTCTGGCTTGCAACATCAACCCTCAAATAAAGACAAAATGTGCCAATGTCTTGAATGAAAAATATTCATTGTGATCCTGCCCATGGCAGGGGGGTTGGAACTAGATGATCTTTAAGGTCCCTTCCAACCCAAACCATCCTATGATTCTATGATTCTGTGATTCTATGAGCAACAATTCAGGTGAATTTTACCAATGAAAACAAAGGAGAGCAAAAGTCAAATAAATGGACATTTTTTAACATTGATAAACGTCTGGCTGTTCTCCAACTTTAATAATCTAACCTCTGTTTAAATTAAAATATTGTGTCACCTTTTAATACAAACCCTACATGAGTTGCAAATTCACAATATGTGTTAAGTCTAAAAAATCATCATCTATCATTGCACTATTTCAGCAGTGGCAGCTGAGTGTTTTTAAAAGGTTCTTATGAACACAGATCTTCGTTTAAATGTAATATTATGTTATATTACTCACACTTGAACTGACCTTCATAAATATCAGATCCTTACAATTATAAGTCCTGACATTTAATACTTTCCTGCAGACTAAGCGGGACCATGTTACATTATAAGGTCACTTGTCATTTACAGCTTTTAGGGAAACTTATCATTTTAATGAAGACACTAACTCAGACACATACAGTAATGAAATTGTGGACAAACATACTTCAGGTTGGCTCAAGGGTGCGTATTCTCACTGCACCATACAACACGGAAAGACTTTAAAAATGCCTTGCTAGTTCACTGCCCATCTGTATTAACAAACAGCATATGCTTTGCATTGGTACCGTAGGAAATGACTTTTTAAGTGGTCGTAGTGAACACTGAAGGGTTAACCCTTCCTGCTTTCCTGGGAGGAAACTAATAGGCTTCTCCAAAGGGCTGCTCTTCCCCAAGCTCTTCCCCAAGCAAGGAAGCTGCTCTGGCTCCCTTAACTATTCAGTCAAGCAACTGGGCAAAACACCAGCTTGATCCAAGAATGTGTTGTACCCATAAGCCTAAATTATGCCAGTTAACCTTAAGTGATTTACTGAGCCACCTACACCTTAGGCTCCCTCTAGAGTGAATGGCAAGCTAGAGGCATCTCTGGGCAGCCATTCAACCCAGCTAAGAGTGGAACACCTTGAATAAAAGACTGAAAATTCTAGCAAAAGCAAAGGCAAAACATGATTCATCTCAATGCATGCAGATTTCATCTTACTTTGACCCCAGGCCTGTTGCAATCCCTTTAATATTCAGGCCCAGATGACAACAGAATGACAGCAGAAGAAAGAGGGAATGTTTTCTTTCTTGTGTGCTCCACAATGGAGTTCCTGCAGATCTTCCTAGTATAAACTCATGACCAAGTTTCTGATACTGTATTTGCATTTGGTGTTGTATTTGTGGGACAAAATAGTGCAATACCCACAAGTAAGTATGTTATGTTACAGGTGATGAAGAATATGGTAGAACCACAAATACAAATAGTCAACACACTAGAACTACAAACATCATGCCCGATTGCCTCTGGGTCCAAGGTGCCCTTCCACAGTAGATATTATAGCCTTTGTGAAACTTTCTACTATCCACCTGTTTTTTTGATAGATCAACTTTCAAGCAACATTAACCTTCACTCAGCAAAAAGCCCCTCAAAACCCCCAGAATCACAGCTACTAAATAAATATATAGTATGACAAGAGAGAAATTACCTAAAGAGGAGAATAAAAGATCACTATTTTTCAAACCATTTTCTTTGCTTTCCAGACTTTCATCTATCACCAATAACAAAAGTGGAATGGATAACAAAACAGAGCATAAAGATGTCAGAGATGTGCCTCCTGCATGAAAGCGATATCATTCTTTTCGTATTAGCATGGCCTGTATACTAACAGGATTTCCAGATGTGCTTAAATTGGTGATAGAAAAACTTAAATCGATCCAGAAATGGAGTCACATCAATGTGCAGACATGATAATTCTTTCATATGGCGATCAAAGTGGTGATCATTATAATTTAAATAATGTAGAACATCCAGTCCAACAGATAGTTTTGGAAACATCTTGGACCCATATATATACCATTGACTTTGTGCATCTGAATGACTTTTTAAATAAGGATGCTAGTCATCATGGGATCACTCTAAAGTCAGCGGAGAGAAAGAAGTGCCTTTAGGCTATTTCTGTGTATGGAGCCAGGGCATGAACACATGCACTACAGCTTGACCATGCAAATTATTAAGTCACTCGTCCATGGAGTATGCTGACCCACATCAACTTGTACTCTCACAGATAATTTGAGAATTACCATAAGCCAAGGACCTTTTGCTATGGGCAGTGTCAGCACAGCCATCTTGTTTTGGAGAATAGGAAAATTTAATAATATGGATATTATCAAAAAGTACCAGCTGCCCTAAAGGCCGAAGAGGGAACCTTGGCATTATTTAATTTACTAGTATGCATAGCCCTAATAAGGAGATTCAGATGGGATGCTTTCTGGCTTATTCCCTGGAATTGTCTATCCCCTCACCAGAGAAGCCTACACTAATCACTATCCCAATTTAAGGGCTTTAGACAAGTAATATAAGAATGCCACTGACAAACAATTAAAATATAGTCTATAATTAGATCAAATACATCTGGCAGCTGTCATCTTCCAGAACTGGGACAGATATCAGGAGGGATTTCAGGCATGGAATCTGTTTCACAGCATCGTCTAACTGCAGTCCTGAAATTGCCAAGAGAAATCTCAGGGAAGATCCTTTTTTCAGTGTTTTTTATTTTTCCACTTAAAGCAATGCCTTTTGTGAGTCTCACTCTGAGCTGCCTACCATTCACATTTACATATCTCAGTAACTTTGGCACACACCCCAATATTTTGAATACCACTCCTATGTATAACTTTGAAATAGCACAAGGCTGGGCAATATTATGACTCCTTCCCTTTCTGGATCTGGTCCTGAGTATCCAACAGCAAGGAATCAAGTAAGGACAATTTATTACCAAATGGTATGGCTTGACCAGAAGCCTAGCAGGGACAACTGACTGACTCCCTTCTTGTGATCCTCCTGTCCCATGAATAGGAGTTAATTGAACTGATCAGGTAGAAGTAGGCCATGTTCCTACACTCATCTAAACCACCAAAGGGAACTACTCAGGAAACAAAAAAGGTGCACATTACCTTTTCTTCAAGGATGACACTATCACTGAAGACAGGGTGCACTGACTGGGAAAGCCCTGGAGTCTGAGGTTACACTCTTATGCCTCAACACTTCATTCTTAACGATGGACAAGGCATGATCTAGCCCTTGGTGTGCTGTACTGTGCTGTACTTCAATAAAGAGGAGAGATTTAATGTTTCAAGTCCTATAGGTGATTGATACCTGTGTAATTTTATACTGCTGTCAGATTCACCACCACAACCCCCCAAAAAAACCCCAACCAAACAAAAAACCCAAACAAAAAAACCCCAGATGAACCAAGGAGTGAAGAAGAGGAAGCAGGATGGTTGTGATAAAACATATAAAGGGTATGACCCTCACAAGAAATCCTTTTTTTTTTTTTTTAACCATCAGTTAAGGAAGAGCAACAATGAGTACATCAACTAAAACTTTAAATTCATGCAGCTTTCGCATGACAAACCCTCTAAGTCTGCTATTGCTAATGATCATTACATGATTCAGTAGCCTCTGAAGATGGACAAAATTTCTTCTTTTAAGTGCAATACAAAACCAAATATGGGTGTAGCCTAATGATAGCTTAATGATAGTCCTATTTATAATGAGAATGGTTGATGACAAAAGGTTATCCAGTATTTTATACCTCCAGAATATCTCAAAACGACCTCCATCAACAAGACTCTGCTTGGCAGTCATAACCCTGAATTACCCAAAACGTCATCAGCAGGATAACAGAACGATATTTGTTCTTAAACATAACTATTTTTCTGGATTGGCATGTGAAAATGTACAAAGTGAACTTTAAGCATGTTTAACCCTGTGTATCCTACCCTCTCTTCTTTTATTTTCCCCTTTAAGTAGTGATGCTGTGAGGTGATGTGAGATCTTGCATTTCCATTCCCAGCAGAGGACTCCATGGCGTGCTCTGACTTGTGACCCTTATCCTTGCCACATCCTAGCTTAGGCACATGATGGCTATGGACAGCCTGCTGTGCCCCACACTGGGATTTACAGTAGCACAGACTAAATATTATCCATTTAAACTTGTATCTTGAGATCCCAAGCAAGCAAAGCTGGAGACGTTTCCTTCTCAGCTCCTAATATCAGAATAAAGTAACAAGCACTTTGTATATATATAGTGTTATATATATATATATTTGTATAAATAGACACTGTATTGTGATCCCTCCTTTATGGGCTACACTGGTGGCAGTGTTTTCTGTTTCTAATCGCCATGGCCTTTATGATACTGTACTTAATGAATTATGTTCCTCAGGAGGAGGTCAGTGAAAGAATTAAGCTAAAAACCCCTAACAGTGTTGTTGGCCAGGAGCCAGCTCTTTCCAGGCTGTGTTTCTGCATGAGGTCTACCACAGCTGGAGCGAAACGACTTGCAGGTGGCTCAGTGGGCAACAGATCACACAGTACTGCTCTGTCCGCCCCTCGACAGCAAGGAGGGAGTCACCTATGCTTGCCGTTGGTGGCTGAAAATGAGCAGGAAACGTCTGACAATCTTGATTAAGAACTCCCAAGCACTGAACTTTCCATAAGGAAAAGGCACACTCAGATCTCTTGGCTTTGACATTCCAACTTCCAATTTAAATACTGTTTGGGATCCAAGAGAAAATTCTAATGCTTATCCTTATGATGTTAGGCTGTGAATGCCTTAATAGAGATGATGTGCACGGCCCAGTCAGCGCACCAAAGGCTGGGTAATGAAGTTGGTATGCTCCCTTTCCCCCCAAGTTTCATTCATAGAGAATTTATAGGTTTTATTTTAAAAGTAGCTGAAACATACTAAGTAATTTTCTGGAGTGTTTTTAAACTATTAATTTCTAAATTACATGAACAGATGCATATGCACAGTGGAAAATAGCATCAAATAGCTTGGGGGAACAGAGGAGCTCAAAGACCCAGCCAAATAAAGTCAGGTTCCACTAACAGACTGCTTGGATAATTCCTTTCACTTCCCTGGGAACCCCACCACTCATCTGTTCAGCTTCACTTTCTTGCAGATTATTCATTTGTGGTTTTAAAAATATATAAATCTTAAATATCTACAGAAATTGAGGAACAGGCAGCTTTTCCACACCTCAGTGGAGAAAACTACTGTCCATTTGCTGCAGGACTCATTTGAGGCTCCTTAGCAAAACGGGCTTGGATGAAACAGGAGGATGAAGGGCTGGAGTGACCCTCCCACACGCAGGCTGGGAGCCAGCTGGGCTGTGGGGCAAAGACCAGGGGGCCCGGGATGGTGCTCATGATGAATTCCTTCCTCACAAACATCTTTCGGTCGGTAGCCACAGGTAGCTAGGTGCCGGCTGTCACCACAGCAGCGGCAACTCTGCCCCTCCTAGGCACCTTGCAAGGCTCCTCATAAACAAAAGCAGACATCAAAAACAGCACACATCAAAACTGACGGCACAACCGCGATGTCGTTAGATGAGGGCACACAGGGCCTCCGATTTACATGTGTTCTTCAAATCTGCTGCTGCTTTCAGTGACTCAGCTGTTTCTCAGCTACCACCGTTGAGAATTTTATGCGGTTCTAGAAATGCTGTGGCTTAGAAGCAATACCACTGGTGACCCAAGAGCTAGTGCTTTTCTCCAGAAAATACTAAGTTAATCCTAAGAAATTTGAATGCCGTGTGAGGGACAAGCATGCTGAGTCTTTGCAGCTGGGCAGTCCTGGGGGCTTTATCTGCTAACATCTATAAAGTCTCCACAGCTAGGAAGTGAGAATTTTTTTAAGCATGTGTTGGCCAAATTAGGTGGATTTTCAGAAAGATGGTACAAGGTATATCCCAGAAGTTGAGGTCAATCCCCTGCCAGATTTCAAGCCCTGATTTGAAGCATGGGAATGCTGCAATAGTTCAAAAAAAAACGTTGCCAGAACATTTAAATTTGGGCAAAACAACACATTTTTTGCCAAACCTCATTCTTGGAAAGGCCAAAGCTAATTGATCAGATCAAATTTGGGATCAGCAAAATGTTTTGCTGAGCCTCCACAAGCATATTCAGTTCTATGCTCCAGTTAGAGTGATGCAATTCTACAACAATGTCATGATAAAAAAAAAAAAAAAAAAAAAAAAAAAAAGGAAACCTTAATGATTTCTACCATACTTTTTGACCTCTTAAAATGGCTGCTACTCCTCCTAAGAAAGTAAAAAGTGAGTGGCTTAATCTGTGGCCTCCTGTTCTTTGCCAGCCCTCCTTACTAATTACATTTACCAAATCAGGAATAAGAAACAATAGCATGTGACTAGGGTAACTATTAAATGGTTAAAAAAAAAAAAAACAAAAAAAAACCACAAAAAATGAACAGATATTACAAGTAAGTGTAAGAGCTGATATATCATCACTGAATATAACTACCAAATGAATTAACTAAGAGATAACTACGACCGTGTGCAAAGAACTGGCTAAAAGTACACAGAAAATAATGTACTTGGCCAAAATTTAATGAGTACCCTATTCTGGCTGCTGATTTATCCACTAAGTCTCACAACATCTACAACAGTTTCTTCTCCATTTTCTTCATGCAAAACCATGCAAATTCACAGGGACTCAACCCACCTCTAAGAATTTTATTATATTGCAGACATGCCCATGCGATCTGGAGAGTCACACAGAGCCAGAAGAAGCTAATGCTGATAGGCATATTCTTAATTATCTTCACACGCATCTCCTACTGCAGTACTTGTAGTACTTATGGACAGGACAGGCTCTGGGATTAATGACTAGAGTCAGTGGCACAGCACGTACAGCAAAGAGCTCTCAGCTCTTCCCATCTGGCCTCTAATCCTCATTCCTGCACCCTTGACCATTAAGTCTTAATTTATTGCAGTTTAAACCAAAAAAAAAAATTATAATGAGTAACATACAAGCTCACGTTCCTGGTAGCTCTCATTCCCTATAAATTCCCACTACACCTAGGAAGCTGTGGTTTGATTTTCTGTATTGCTAATTGGTGAGCGCAGCCAAAGAAATTGCTAGCAGGTTTTCATCTCTTGAATTTATTTACCACCGTGGAAGGGGAAGGGGGCCATTCCTTTGGGAAGGAGGGAGAAGCTGGAAGGATTACATTATTTTGACCTTACATTTGAGCTGACATCTAGCACAGCACTAAATCAATGGCTTGGCATAGGAGAGGGGATTAGCACGGGTGGGTTCGAAGGAGTTTGCAGGACCACAGCTGTCCCGTGGCTACCAGTGGATGTCAGGAGAGGCTCCACTTGCAAAGGAGCCAAATGGAAAGAGACAAAGGAAAGAAAACCCTTCAGGTTCTCTTAGTATCAGCAGTGCACAATGCACAAGTGCTCAAAACGGCTAGTCTCTCCCAGCTAAGGATTTAAGACTACTAGCGAGCAGTAGTACATTAAAGGGTGTAGCAAAGCTGATCGGGCTGCTTGTAATTCTTTATGCTTTCACCTTTCAAAAGCAATATTTTTTCAGTTAATTTAAAAACAATGAACAAAGTCAGGAGGACCACTGTTGGAATAGTAGTGATGCTGGACGACAGATTAAAAAGAAGCAAAACTTATACATCATCTGCTCCCTCTCCTTCAGCAGAGCAGCCACTGCTCTTAAATGCACAATAAAAAGTGAAGCTCTCTAATTATTGCTTTGCAGGGGTTGGACTACAACCTTTTAGTAAACCAAACAATCTGGACTGGCTAAGCACAGGGCTTTATCTAAACTCTGAACAATTTTATCTAGAACAAACAAACAAACAAACAAGCAGCACACAAATGGAAAGGATTTCCTTTACTAAATTATTGCCCATCACCTTGGACAAACAAAATCTGACCTCACTTCCCCAGGGAACATTCCTGGCAGTGGAGTCACTGATAGCAGCGACTATACTCCCCATTCAGGGACAGATTCTGATGCCATCACTTATGCTGGTTCTTATGGGTTCTTATGTGTTCTTATGGGTTCTTATGTGGTTCTTATGGGCAAAGAGCTGCTACTAAAGATGGGAATAGACATCTCAGAGTTTAAAGAGATTTCATCCAAGAAAAGTGGTGGAAAAAACCCATCCTCATAGGACTTTTCCTCAAAGCAAATGTGGACTTTTTAGGTCTTTCTATCCCAAATTAATATAGGTTCATTTATTGGATATGAACCTGAAACTATAAAGTTCTGTTAGTGGGTGAAAGCTTTCCTTCTCCCAGCTGATAGAAGGCAGTATCCTGTGGCATAAGGATTGCGAACCCTCATAGTTATTCTAGCTTGGGTGGATGCTGTTTGGTTTAACATTTTCTTCTCTTCCAGTCTGCCCAGTCTGTAAATACAAGTTATTATACCTCATGTGGTCAGTAGAGCTGGTCAACTGTTTCAAGAAAATATTTTTTAATTGGAAAAATGCCAATCCTAGAAACTGACATGTTTCATGGGAACACTCAATTTTTAACAAACTTTTGTTGGGAAAACTTTCTTGGGTCCAGAATGGAATTTTTGGTCAAAACCACAGAGAGAGAGAGAGGCAGAAAGACCTACCTCATAATAACAAATACCAGTGATCGTCTTTCCTCATAAATCAGTCCTTTGAGGCTTCTAACTATTTTTCAGTCTGGTTTCCTACACAAATGAAAGTTACATGATTGAAGGATTTGTCTGTTTATCTCTCAGTCCTCCCTTAAAAACATTTGAACCCGTGGCCAAATTCAGTATTTACAGAGGTTACTCTGCAGTGTTTGGGAGTTTTGGAGAAATCAGGGCTGAGTAGAGGAGAGAGATGCAGCTATGCTGCCCACTGTGGGAAAGTCTTCAGCGTGAGAACAGACAGGATGCTTTCTTGCTAGCTTGAGAAAGAGCCTGGCAGATGTGAGGTAGGAACGGAGATGCTCCAAAGACACTGGGGGGAGAAGCTATCACAGACAAAATGAAGGAAGAACATGAGATAATTGCAGTGGATGGGTGATGAGAAAAAGAAGCACACAACTCATCCATAGGAAACTCAGATTCTCTATTAGTTCTTCCCAGAACCATTTGCACTAGTTTTCTGTAGGTTGTCAGCATTTTCTTGATGATGCCATTTTCAGAACTGTACAGCACAGAGGAGAAAGCACAGAACTGCACTAAGAAAATCTGCTACTTTTTTAAGCACAAAAGTAATTTTCTGTATCTTTCAGCACTGCTTCATAATGGTCATCCTCATCTGCCTCAGGCACTTTGTATTTTATTTTTCCTCATGTCTTTTTGCTTTATTTATATCATTGGTATTCAAGACTATATCTCAGGTGCCCTGAAACCATTAGTTTCTGCTTTTCTTGTTCCTTTGATTTCTTCTAATATGAGAAGACTCTCACATCTGAACTGTGCTCCTCCTCAATTATTTCCCTTCTGTAGCTGTAAGGATACACTCACTGCAAATTATGAGGCATGAAGAGACATCAGTCAGGGGTACAGCAGTCTTTTGGGCAAGTGAAGTAGGAACTGAGAGACCAGACAAGTCTCACTGGAGGAAAAAAGCAACAAGATTTTGATTTACCAAGAATGAGGGAGCTTCTGTGGAAAAATACTGGAGAAAGCTATTCAAAATGAGCAGGTGTATTGCTGTAACTAAAACTCTTCTGACACCAGTTAAGCCACAGAAGAGGGAGGTTATGAACAGGTTTTGCAAAACCAGGATGAGCTTTACACAGCCACAGGATACGCTCTCTTTAGCATCTGAACTAGCTTATTTAAAAGTCTGATTGGCATGTATTGGCATCTTCAGAGAAACACAAATAATGATAAAATAACTATAGAGACTACTCCTTACTGCTTCATCTGAAAATATTTTATGATTGGAACAGGCTTTTTCCTTGTACCTCTCAGCAATAGAGTGGATGCATTGTCCCTCTTAACTGAATTTATCAAAGGGATGTGCAAATCCAAGATAACAAGAAGAGAAAACCAGGATTGTTCATAATGAGTTATTTTATAGGGTGTTTCCCATCTTTAGTTTCAGCGCTCTGGTAACATAACACATGAAATAATACCAGCTAGTAATTTTGGCTCTGAATGATGTTATTTTATGTCTTATGAGAAGTTAATTGCATCTTAGACAGAGTCAAAAAGGAAAAAAAAAAAAAACTCTGAGATATAGGGCGGATTTCTTTATATTGCTGCTTTCTATTCATTCAGCACCAGTCCGTGCTAGACCAAGCAGAACTGAAAATGAGGGGGGAAAAAAGTGGACACAGCAGGTGTAGCAGAGACCTCAGGCCACAAAAGGGTGCTATCATTTTATAACATGAGCTAGCCCTCCATAGCGACCTGCAAAGAATGTGGCCTTTGAAATAGCTTCACTAGAATTAGTAGCCTTTCAGGAAATATTACTATTGTTCTGAATTCCACTTGAAAATTTAATTTGCCCCCTGTTATTTTCAGGCAAATTCCAGCAGAGCTTTACTCTATGAAATCTGTGTAGGTGCATAAGAAACACTGTCTTGACTCAGGAAATTCATACGCCTTTGTACGCAATGATCTATTTTTCGCGTGTGTTTATCTGCTCATGAAGAGAGAGTTTGTGCAGATACAATTCACATGTAGGTGTGTGCGTTATATATGGAAATCATATGCACTCTATAATTGCATTGTATTACACTATGAAATGCCTAATTAACTGGGAAGTTGCCTAATTAACTAGGAAGTATTGAGCTAGTAAGTATTGAAATGTAAAACTGTAGAATTTGGTCTTAAAAACATCCATAAGACCAATACTGCTGTATAGAAAAAAACATGATGTGGTGCCGCTTTCATATAAACAATATGCCAGAAAAGCAATTACCTACTGACTAGAAGTCAGACTTCAGTTCTGAACACTCTTGCCTTATGGAGCACAAATCAGGTACCTCTGAGCTGAATCCACTCGTGGCTATCTATCTCGGGCCAAGGCAGACAGACACGACACAAGGATGGCTCGGTTGTCTTTACATCCAGGAAGGAGCCAAGTTTAGTTGGTTACGTCGGTGTGGCAATCAGAAGGTGTGGTTGGCCTCCAGAGACCTCCTCAAGCTTATTTTCACAGCAGCCAGCAAGGGACCTGTGCTGATGTGGCCACAGTCCCATTGGCGGAGCATGAGAAGCCAGGGCAGCCAGAGCCCCTGGGGTGCCCCGGGTGCCCCCGCCGGTGGGACGGGCATGTCCCTGTGAGCTGGCATCGCACCTCCAAGCTGCAGTGAAGGCATGGCTGGGATCTCAAAGCCAGATGTAACGGGTTTAAATGAGTGGATTGCACGTGCATTGCTAATTTGCAGTGGCTCCAGTTGCAGATGACACGGCCTTTTACTTTACTCAGACTTTCCCAAAGCCTATGGGCAAAAAAAACCCACTCAGATTTGCAACACCTCACCAACCATCTCTTAAAAACTATTTGTTTAGTTTATGAATCTAACTTCTTTTAATAATATGAAAAAAGTGAGTTGTAGGATACAATTTGGGAAACAAATTAATAACTTGCCACATGTCTGCATTGAAGGATGTCAATGCTTAGTTAAATCTGTCAATGAAAATGGCAGTAACTGTCTGGATCATCTGTGTAATTCTTACTTTAAACTTACCACTTTACAAAAATAAAACTGATTTTGGATTGGATTCTCCTGAGATCAGCTAAACAGTCAAATTTGTCACTGTAGCTAAACTTAAAGGTGAACAGATCTTTCATTTATTCTGCTTGGCTATAGTATATATAGTACACTTCTTTAGAGAACAATTCAGCAATATCACTTTGTTTGAAGTCATTGTGTAGTAAGATTACTGGATTTGTGTTTGTGTGTCATGTTAACATCACTTTTAACTGTGAAACAAACTTCACTGGGAAATGCGAGAGTCTCTTCCACCCAGCTGTACAACTTTCCAAGCTATGACTGGCTACCAGCAGTCATGCTGTGTTACTTCATACTGCCATGTCTGACAAGACGTAACAAAATATGACAGGACACAAAACATGTCAGGAATTCAAGAGCTGAAATACATATTTTAGAAAAAAAAAAAAAAAAAACAAACCCAAACAAAAAACCACAAAACCAAACAAACCACACACACACATATATAACCAGCTCTTTGCAAAACCTTACCAAGTAGCAAATATGTGACCAACTAGTTGACGGCCAATTTGGAAAGGAACATATACCACTTCCTTCCCTCTCGGTACAATTAGTGGCTGAGAGGGGTCTGTCAGCAGGGGAAGAAAAATGTGAAACTAAGGGCAAGAAAGTCGATGAGAGCTGCTTACATGGTCTCCACTTTGTTTTGGGTTTTGGTTTTCTTTATTTTCTTTTTTTCCTCAGGGTAGATAAATTAATAGCTCATGGTAATTTTTTTTTTCCCTGTGGAAAATGTGGGCCCAGAGAGACCAGACATTTTACGGTTTCATATCAAGTCCAAAAAATTGTTCATTAACAGAAAAGAACTGGAAAACACCCTCGAAGTTGAAAGATTTCTGGTTTCCCACTTGAAGTGACTTTTTGCTTTGAAATGCATTTCAAATGTATTTTTTTCAAATGAAAAAAAGTGAAATGCCTTAAGAATCAAAATAATTCAAGTGAAACAAAGCATTTTTTCACTCAAAATATTTTCAATTTTTTCTGTCTGAATAAAAAGCGAAATAATTTAAACTGTCTTGACTGTCAATTATTTCTTTTCCGTGTTTTCTGACCTGCCAAGCTAAAACGAAATTTATTATTTTCACTGCAATGTACTAAAATATGCATAAATCTATCTAGCTTTTTTGTTGTTGTTGTTGGATGTCAGTCAGGAAAAGCAGGTGGAAATTCAGAGTCAATCTGTACAGAGGAAAAAAAAAAAAATGAGGTAGGGTTTAACCAATAATCTGTGATAGATAATGTACATTAATTTGGGGAAGAATAACTTGGAAAAGAGCTTTTTCTCAAAAGAGCTTGCCAGAATTATTGGTAACAAAGCTAAAAAAGAGAGCACTTACGAATTTTCTGTGAGTTGATCAGAATTTAAATGAAATCACAGCATGATAAAAAGCATCAGATATACATATAGGTATTTTAATTATACTCTAGTTTCAACTTTTGCTGTAAAGTTTTACTGTAGCACAAGCAAAGGGCAAATTTCCAGATACCCAGGGAGCCATGCTTAGCCGTGCTCCCTCTCCCTTGTAATGAGATCATTACTCACTCGTCACTCCAATAATACTGCTAGAACTGCAATAAAGCTTGTAATAATCAGGGTAGACAAAAAACAAAAGGTAATTTTTAATAACTTAAATTATCTTTTTATTCACTGGATATAGAAGCTATTTACAACTTTAGCAATGGTTAAATCTCCTGCCTGAAGTGGCTTGCTTTAACTTGGCAAAACTATGAAGAACTTTTAAGAGTGGAACCACCTCTTTTCAGCCTCTGACATTTGTGTGTCTGATCAGTTTTCATTCTGACGTATGTGGCAGACTATGTATGGTGTGCACATAGACAGCCTAATTGTAATAACTTTGATGATAAATAGCTCCTGTAACAGCTGAGGTTTTAGGATCTGCTCGCCACTGACATTGGCACCCCAGCTAACCCTAGGACATGTAACCCTAGGACATGTCTTCCTTGTGCAGTGGACTGCAAGGCAGAAATGTCCTAGACTCTGTTAGATCCAGAACTGGCATCAGTGTAGCAGTGTCGGGGCAGGGCGATGGGCAAGAAGATAAGCCCTGCTTCTCAGCGGCAGAGACATACACAGTTCGTATGCGACCGACCTCACTTCTCATGGGGCTAGGCTGTACAATGCTTATAGATCAGATGGTATCAGTGCTAGTTTAGGCGTCTCTGGACATTGTTCCACTGCCTTTATCCATGCTCCGTGTAAGACACAACTTAAGTTCCCGTGTCCTGACTCTTCCTGTAGGCTTTGCTCCTGATCTTAAACCTTATCACTCTCTACAACTACCTGAAGGGAGGTTGCAGTGAGGTGGGTGCCGGTCTCTTCTCCCCTGTAACTAGTAGTAGGACAAGAAGAAATGGCCTCAAGTTGCTATGGTGGAGGTTTAGATTAGGTATTAGGAAAAATTTCTTTACTGAAAGAGTGGTCAAGCATTGGAACAGGCTGCCCAGGGAAGTGGTGGTCACCATCCCTGGAGGTGTTCAAAAACTGTGTGGACATGGCACTTCAGGATGTGGTCCAGTAGGCATGGTGGTGGTTTTGCATTGACAATTGGACCTGATGATCTAAGAGGTCTTTTCCAACCTATAAAAAATAGCACCCTTTTTCTCTGTAGTGTCGACTGCAGAGACACAGCAGTTAATGCCAACCCAGAATGATTCATGTTGGACGTAGGAGCCCATTCTCAAAAGCAGTTGGGTTGTGTCAGTGCTGTTGAAGCTACTAAGGTCTCCTTCCCTCTAACATACGTTAGCACAGCTCTAGCACCAGGGTGTTGTGACAAGACTGCTTCCAGTTGGCCTGAGGCAAAACAATGGCAGAGGCCTTCAAACACTTTGTTGGTACATAACCAGGGTCCAGCCCTCAGGAACATCGCTTAGCACTGACTGACATAGCAGCACTGGCATAGACAAGGAATTCAGCTTGCTGCAGCCTTGCAGCAGTGATGCAACTGATCTCACACATCTAATCCATTAGACAAATGTGAAGTCAATTTGTACATCTGCAGTGGCCATTTGCTCAGGATATCTGAGCACAGGGCAGCTTCACTGGAGCTATTGAGCTTCTCCAACAAGGCTGCCAATTGCCTGGAATTCCTAGATCGACAGCCAAAAAAGCAGCAGGACAATAGATGATGTATAAAGATTTGCTGCCAAATATGGTGGAGCTGGCACCTGTGACTTTGGCTCAGTACCGCAGTTCCCACTGTGAAGATCAGTGATTATTGCTTTAATAAGCAGTTCTTAAGTGAGGTACCTGATATCTGTTGTTGCAAGAGAAGGAGTGCCAAAGGAACAAAAGATGGGGAAGTTATAAAAAAAACTAATCCTTGGGGCTCACCATTCAATTTACCTTGGATTTTATTATTCTTGAAAAAAAAAATCTTTGAGTTATTTCATGAAAAAACAGTACACACAAAGAGATTCCTCAGTGGGTTGCTTATTGGTTGAGATTTTACAAGTTGGCAAGAGTGCCCGGATTTCTGAGTCCCATTTTGTACGAATCAAAACTGCAGCAGGTCTCCAAAACTTGATACTAACCTGCTTGCAATAGCATACACTGTTCTCCAAAGGAAGACATCACCATGGGGTTGGTTCATAACTCCCTGATGTCAGCAGGACTCTGAAACGATTCTTATTCAAAAACCTCCACTAAAGCTTGTGTCTCTTTGAACCTCAGAAGTGGACATGCATTTATGTAAACATACTATAGGTAGGTCAGTTCTGTCAAGTGTGTGTGTAGTTTCTCTAAGTCACATTAATATTAAAAGAAGAAGGAAAGGGAAGGCAATGTGATGTTCAGCAACAGGTTAGTTGCTCTTGTATCTTTACAAGAGAGAAATTAACTGTACAGTCTGGGATTTGGCAATAATTAATCCAAATGTAAAGAAAGAACCTTTGTCTTTGAACCTATGTGCTGTGCTTTTGAATAAAAATACATTAGTGAACTATTTTATATATGACTTGTAAGTGTTGTAATTGGTCGCACATTCTCCAGTTAATACAGATACAATTAGAACATCAAGTTTGGAGAAAGGGTAAAAGGTCAGTGTTGTAAAAAGCCCTGTCCTTAAAACCAGAGGTTGGATCTCTTAAGATTGTCCAAAATAATGTCTCTTTCTGAAGCACAGAAGGTCACATTCTGTAGTCAATAAAATCTCAGAACGATGTGACTTGTGGCATGTGTAACTACTATTCCCCAGTCCTGTGGAAAAGTCTTCAAAGAATGTTTCCATTGCTAAATGGGGAATAGAATTTAACAAAGGTGGGTTTGCCTCAGGCTTACCAGCAGATGGAGTTGGAACCAGGGTCTTGCTATGCACGATCATTAACACAATGAGGTTCTTTTCCCGAATAGCAGCACATAGCTGGTGTACTAGTGACATCTCAATTTATAATAGAACCAGTATGCAAGATATAAGTGGAGAAAGATTTTTATTTAAATTCAAGTGAGAAAACACACTTGAGAAGCCTAGAATCTGTGCTGATATGTCTAATGCAATTTGGAAAAGGTAAGAAAAAGGACAAATATGGCTTTTTCCCTTCGCAAGCAACTGACTGGGTTATGAACATGATGTGTAAGGCTTTAAACTACTTCCAGAGAAAGAAAGCGCATGACAAAAAAAAAGTACTGTGCCAAAGAACACATTATTACAGATCCTCTTTATATACAGCTAATTATTATAGCAAGTTTCTCTCTGACTTATCTACATTAATAAATCCAATGACAATGATATTACTTGGACAGTTTGGGACTGAAAACTTTAAGAAGTCATTTAATGAAATCAAGAAGTTAAGAAGATAAGAAAAAACCCTTACATATCCCCTTCCTCCCTCTCAGTTGACAATGCTTCAGCTGTAGGTATAGATGCTTCTCACCTAAAATAATAATGGAACAAAGAGGCTAATTGCTTCCACTTTCATGAAACATATGAAACAAGACCCATGCTCTGACTATTGCATTTTGGTATGAGGACATTCCACAAGTCTTTACATTGGAAGAAGCTGTTCTGATCGCAGACCACAAACCTCTTGTTAAAATTCTTGGAGCAGAAACTGATTATCTGGCTGATACATTACAGAAGTGGACATTAAGGCAAACTTCTTATCATTATGATATCATAGCTAAGTTATCTGAAAAAACAAAGTAAAGCTGTACTTTTCCTGTTGACTATTAGAGACAAAAATGTTGCCGCAAAGAATCCTTCCACTTACTCCTCCTGTCTCTCTCCCCTTTTGGGGAAGTGGGACCATGTACCTTAGAATGAGTCACAGCAGAAATGGAAAAAGTCCCTCAGCATGTTTTCCTGCTGCCCTGCAGCTTGTGCAGGTTTTAAAACCTGGGCAAAGTAGGTGAGAAGTGTTGCCATCTGGACGGGCAGTTTTTCACACTCACTCTCTACAGGTGCCAATGGTTGCAAGGTGTTGGGCAGTGAAGGAGCAAGAACATCCAATTCAGAGAGATTCCATAATTTGTGTACAAATCGGTCAAGCCATCCTGCTCACCAGCAGCCCCCCCATGAACTCAGAGTCAGGCAGCACTATCTACCTCCAGATGTGCTGGTAAATAGGTAGGAGCAGAGTCAAGGTCAAACGCAGAAGGCAGTTAATTCTCAGAGGCCCACCCTGGCTACCAATTTTGATGTCAGGGTGACTGGAACTGCTGCTAAGAAGGTGAGAATGTCTTACTTTTCAGCAATAAGAGGCTTTACCAGATCTGAAAGGAAACTTGTGTGATCACCTAAAGTTTTTGCCTACCACAGGGAGTGCACCTAGGAACGTGCTGTCACTAGGCAGAACAGTGAACTCTAATTCAGTAGGATGTGACAAAATCCCATGGAAAGACAAGTCAGCTTGTCATTTATGGGGAAGTTAATTAGATGTGCTCAAGATTATGATGGAGTCAAGCCTGCAAAATAAATTGAAAACTAAATGCCTCTTTCTTTTCTCTTGCATTCTGCCTCTAATCCGGTCTTCCCCCTTAAAGATAAACCTGGAGTAAAAGGTTAGTTTTTCCTTTGTGATCAAACATCACCAATGCACATACATGCCTACAACACTTGCTCTGGACACAGGAGCCTTCTTAGCTGCTCTTTAACCCTGGCAGTGCTCAGCTGTGCCCCTTTCCAGTTTGCCAAGCATTCAGTTTCTTGCCCTGAGGGGCAAACATATACCCAGCTCTCTCACATCTCTGCTCAAATGGGTTTCATAAACTAGGTACCTCCCAGTTAGACTCACCTGCAGTGTTTAATCTAGGAGGAACTATGTGGCTGCATCTATACTTATACCTTAAGCAGCACCACCACACTGGCATATGTCATGGCATTCAATAAGCTACTCTGAATTTTTAGAGTATTCCCGGGCTTACTTATAGCCCTAGCCAGCTCCAGCTAGCATTCTCCTAAATTTCTGGGCACAGTCAGGAAGTTAGCAAAAGCCAAGAAACATTCCCAACAGACCATTTGCATCTGACCTTCCTGTTCAATAGGAGGACCTGGCCAGGCTGTGCCAGCCCCTGCACCGTACAAACTGATATGTAAGCTCAGAGCTCATCTACAAGACAGGAACCCAGAACGAAGGCTGCAGACCAAAACCTTTCCCGAAAGAGACAAAGAGGAAGAACTCCTTTGGTCTTACTCAATTGCTCAGTGGCAGAAGCTCTAAATCAGGGTAGGGGAAATGATCCTTGGAAGATGGGTATCCTCACTCACCCATACACGATTGTAGGGAATCATGCTCACTCATGGTTCCTCTTAGCACAAGAAAGTGTGAGGTCCTGTATGCAAAGTGGCATAAATTCAATCATCCCCATTGCAGAATTGCTCAGCACCTTATTTTTTTTATGTCACTTCTCAGGGGAGGATAATGGATTTGAATCCTCGTACATCTCCCACATCACAGCATCCTGATACGTTGCAAGAAGGAGGATACCATACACACATCCTGCTTCAAGAGCAATAAAACCCTTCTAAAGAAGAAGAGTATAATAAAATAAAACCCACCAAAAGGAGACAGAGCACAATTTCAACAAAGACAACCAAACTACAGATCCTGAAGGAAGGGATTTATGTTACTACTTTCAGAAACATGCAGCATTTAGCTAGCAAAGGCAGCTCAGAGTGGGGCATACAGGGGTCATAGAATCATAGAATCATAGAAAGGTCTGGGTTGGAAGGGACCCCAAGGATCATTGAGTTCCAACCCCCCTGCCACAGGCAGGGACACCAACCTCCAGGCCTGGACCTACACGAGGTTGCCCAGGGCCCCATCCAACCTGGCCTGGAACACCTCCAGGCATGGGGCATCCACCACCTCTCTGGGCAGCCTGTTCCAGCACCTCACCACTCTCTCTGTAAAAAACTTCCCCCTAATATCTAATTTAAATCTTCCCTCCTTCAGCTTTAATCCATTCCCCCTTGTCCTGTTACTGTCTACCCTTTTAAAAAGTTGGTTCCCCTCCTGTTTGTATGTTCCCCTCACTCCTGAGCATCTCTCCGCAGGGTGCTCGGACACCTTCTCAAGGCCATGGAGCCCCTTCAAGAGGCCAGGCTCCTCCAGGTGCACTAAGGGTAGTAGGACAGTGACGTTCTTCTGCGGATCTTAGGCCAAGGCTTATCCAATCTCTTCTGCAAATACTTCCTATAAGCTCACTTGGATACTTTGAAGCTTCACATATTTCCATAATACATGCTTTAAAAAAATGACGGTCCTATTTCTTTTCTCATTTATGTGCATATAAATCAGGTTCAACTCCACTGAAACCAGTGAAGCAAAAGCATACATAAACAATCCGAAAAATCAGGCTCTGCATTTCTTGGTTACAATTCTCATATGTGACAAATGATTCTGGGGCCCTATTTTGGAAGTACCTAACTTGAAACAGCTTTTCAAACTGTTGTACTTAATGCTGCCTAAAGATCCATCTTCCGTAGGGCACCCAAAAGTGAAGTTCCCGGTACTGCAAGTCACTCTTAAAAATCTTGGCCATTTTTTCAAAGGATGTGTCAATGTCTCAAACAGATGCAAAAGCAATGACCACTCAAATAGTTTGGTGTTTACAGGTTCATCAATCAAAAAGAAACACTTTGATCACCTGACATGATTCAAACAACACACTTGATATCTGATACCAGACCGAGATCATACAGATCTAATAAACTTTTGGCTCCTGCAAATTTCTTTTAAAAAATATAAAAGAGGATCAGTTATAGAGAAGTTGATTAATATGCACTCTACTCAAACAGTCTTGAACATCTGTGTATTAAATTCATTTATTAAATTATACCAATCTGTATTTTAATGAGTAAAAGATACTTATTCTGCCATCCATCAAAATAAACTCAGGAAATACTTAACATTATAATCATTTTTCTTGTTTGAACATGAGTTATGAAATATGAATCCCACACTAAGAATGCTGTACTTGCCATTATGATCAAATATGTTTTTACAGGTGCACCAAATATTCTGTTTTCATTTCATTCTCAAACTGTTGAAAATATAAACCATGTTTTATATTTCTTAGGTAGGTAATATTGCCTTTTTCCCCCCACATGGCACCCATTATTAGTGAGTTATTACCGTGCCTTTTTTCAAACACACACTACATATCCTAAAGTTGCTTAGTAATGAAAATACAGATTTATGTAACATCTAGTATCAAATAACATTTAGGGCACACTTTGGTATTGAAAGGGTTGGGGCACTAATAACTTTCAAGTGCATGTTAATATTGCCAGATAAGGTGTATACAATCTGTCGGGTCAAGTTCAGTCTTTTACCACTTTGCTTTTTTTGCCTGAGGAAAGTTAACTTTTAGGTACCACATGATTTAATATATGGATTCATTGAATTTTTGTTTCTTATTGTTCTGATAACTGTGATTTTTATTTCTGTTTTCTTGGTCTCCTTTTATTAAAAAAAAAAAAAAAAAAAAAAAAAAAAAAGAAAAGAAAAAAAAAACTGGCAGACAGACAGCAAGCCCAGCTGGGACAGCAGGTGAGCTAAACTGCAGACTCCTTCCCAGTATCAATTTGACACCATATCAAACACTAAGTACAGTCATTTAAAAAATTCCTTCCTTCTATTTGTACAGAGTGAGTAGCCAGTTAAAGACAGAGCTTAGCACTGGAAACCATATTCTCAAATAAAACAGTTCTTGGGAGAGCACAGTGAAGAAAAGCAAGATATGACTGCAAGGCACAGAGCTTCTCAGCTGGTATTGAATCCACATGCCTCTGGTGACTTCAGTGGAGCTACAAGTCCAATACTGAGGTTTGGCATCGGGACTGTAATAAACAGGTAAAACTCACCATATTATTAAGTGAGACTACAATACTAGCTTCAATAAAGAAGTGGGAACTTCTCCATTGATTTCAATGGGAGTAGGCTCAAACCATGAAAGAACACATCAGCAGTAGAGCCAGCACTCTATAAAAAAGTAGTCACATTCTGGAAAGAAAATGTAACCACACATTAATCCGTTTTTGTTTTTGTTTGTTTTTTTTTTTTGTAAAACAAATCAAGAGAGTAGGAAATAATTCGGCATTTTATTGGCAAAGGGGGAAAACCCTTCAATGAAGCCATCACTCCATACAGGTGGTTATCACTATGCCAAAATTACAGCACAATGTCAACCCTTTTCATGGGTACATGAAAAACAGCTGATATGAGGGAAGAGGTAAATGGTATAGAGGAAAATCCATAAACACGAGTTCTACGGTGAGTGAAAGAGAGCAGTAACTCTGTCATAGCCAATTATGTTCAAACATGGTACTACGGAGAGGAAAATTTACCACTTCTAACTTAAAAACAGCATTTAAAAAATAATTTTCTCAAAAGAGATCTCATTATTGCCCCTATTTATGATTTGACTCCCTATCTAGTTAGTCCATACCATACATAACATTCTAAGTCATTTCTTGCTGAAAGATCAACAATTTTTGTCCTGTACCGACAATTTGTGTAGATCTAGAAAGTGAAGAAAAGTCACTGGTCTGAAGTCTCAATATATACAGGCTAAAGGGCTTGACCAATAGCTAGTACAACATATTCCTAACTACTGTTTGACTTGAACTTATCATCCTTAGAAAGATATTCAGGCTTGACTGGAAGACTTAAAATGATGCAAAAAAAGCTATCACATCCTAATTGGAATTATTACAAATTACTTATGGGCATTGAAGAAATTTCCACCTTATTTTTAAGCACAATTAATGTAGAATTGTATTCTGAATACTGGATTCTATTCAGAACAGTTATGCAAGGTCTTCAAAGAGAAGATAAAAAAAATACATCTGATGATAGAAGAACATAGCCACCACCTGATCTACCAGAAGCATCCAGAAATCCAGCAAGGTACTATCTATGCACATCTACTTTAAAAAAAAAAAAAAAAAAAAAAAAAAAAAAAAGTAGACAAATCCCTCTAGCTGGCAAAGCCCTACATCCTTTATTGACTTCTCTGTACTATACAGTTTAAAATACAGGCATATGTACATGTGTAAAGAAAACCCACAAAGAGCATTTTATTTAACCAGAGAAGGCAGTTTTCCTGACAGTCATGTACTTCTTGATGGTTGGACTTGATGATCTTATAGGTCTTTTCCAACCTCTGTGGTTCTTGACTTTGTTATCTGAAAAGCACCTTTCTGAATTGCATTCTATGGATAGGTTGGAAATATTTGAAATATAATATTTATTGCCTAGTTGGAATTATCAGAATGCAAAAAAATTATTCATGGGATTTTCTCTCCATTTTACCATTTCTAATCAGTACATCAAAAGGAAAAACTTCAGCTTGAGTTGGTGGAATGATTACTGCATCGCATTGGTCCCAACTGATTTTAGGAGGAATCCCTATCAATATAGAAATCCACCCTTGTCAGCCACAAACAGGGCTTTAACAGTCACATTTCTTATAAACTCCACAGCAATAAACATATAGAAAAACAAAGCTGCATTAAGTGGCAACCCAAAAACTGAGTATAGATTGTGCAGGTATCAGAGATAATAGTTTGTTAAATGCTGAACAAAGTTGTGTCAGAAAGTTAATTACTCAAGTCATTGAATTCTTTGGGGGAATGTTCTTCACTGCAGGTCTCTCAGCATTCAGCTTCAGTTTTGATGATCTTTTTCAGGCCTGCAACATACAGGGAAATTTAGCAATTATTTTATGACAAAGCAAGAATCTTTCACTCTTCTATGAACTTGTGTAAGTTTGAATACTTAGGTAATTTCTCCTCTGCGGTCTCCAGCCTGATTTGTAAACCAATTGGCATAAATCCACATACATTTCAGACTAAACCAGTAAAAGATTAAGTGAGCTACTCTTGGACTATTTCTTACCTGACTCAAATCTGGAAGTTAAATTCTTTGCCCTGACTAAAGACACAATTGCTCAACTTTCTGCCATCACAAAGAAGAATAGATGAAGGTTAAACTTTTGAATGTGGGTGGTTATCCTGTTCACATGAAACTCTGACAGCAAATATTTTCCTTCTTTTACTCAATAGGACACCAGATGGCCGCAAAACATTTTTTATGGGAAGAATTTGTTAATTTAATTAATTTTTAAGACAATAAAATAAGAGAAAGAATTAGCAATGTGTTTATCAGTGTTCCACAGAAGCAGTAACTACAACATCTACCAGCAGAGGAACACCAGGGTATAAGTCCTAGTCCCAAACATTCAGACACATTATCCCTACCCAAGAATGAAACTAACAGCCTTCAGAATCAAAAATGTGTTTTTCTATTTGTAACCCTTTTACTTTGCCCCTTATAGGCTATCATGAGTATCTGTGAGACATTCTCCATTTTGATGTCTAGTGGTCATGGAGGAAATGTAAGTTTTGAGCAGAGAGAAAACACAAGCTAAGACTTTTATGTGAACTGCCTGTCACCAAACTATTACATCTATTGGGTTTTGCATTTTTTCTCTTCCTTCTTTTAGGATTGATACTGGAATGACTTTGGTGTAAGAGGTAAATGCAAATTTGATGTATGCTTATAAAGTTATATCACTGTAGCAGAGGCAAATATAACTTTGAACTATATATATATACATGTATAGAAATAGTTCTTTTGACTTTTATCTCCCAGAGTTTTCCATGGTCCTACCAACCTTGGTCCTTGGAAGTTTTTGTCAAATTGGAGGGAATTCACAAGAAAGTATGTAAATTGTCCAAGTTTGTATAACAGTTGATTCAAAATGAATGTGTGAACATCAGAAGGTTAAGTGCTAAGCAAAGAGAGAACATAACAACAACATACAAAGATCTGAAAGTCCTAAACACTAAGTATTTTGGATGGTATATATGGTTTAAGTGGAGTAGCAGCACAGTAGCAGGAAAGTGAGAATTCAGGCAAAAGTAACTGAGACCTATTTAACCACAGAATAGTTTACAAAAGAAAGCAAAGGAAGCTTCGGGATTTGGATATTTAAATGAGGCAGCCTAATCTATTGCAATTTATTCTTCAGAGAATAATTTCAATTGTGCAAGGGAATAAACTAGATCACTGTCATTTAACCGTTCTGGCTGGACAAGTCACATTTATTTCATCAATATTTGGGGACACATATTCCTTACCATAAAAGACGTGGTTCACATGTTCAATTTGTATATGTCTATAGGCGCAGAGCTCCCAGAAAGCAGCGAAGGTACTGCACATCTGTGAATCATCTGAACTGCCTGACTCCTGAATTTGTGCTGGTCTTGGGACCAGCACACTTACCACATGTACGTAACCCAACACAAGTCCACCCAGAAGTCTCTGGCTTTCAAAGATGATGTCTGAGAATGGGCTACTTCTGCTATTAACAGTTGGACATATTACTCCGGGTTGCTTTTTTATTCCCAAGGCAACTTGGGAGTATACATGTTTTGAGGGCAACCACCTCAACTACTTTCTAGCCACCATTCTTCAACCACCATTCTTCAAGAAAGACCTTATTCTCCCAGTTCTGGTGAGAGGAGCATTGCTATCACTGCAGTAGATCAGCTGGAATATTTATTTTTGTTTGTAATATCTATCAGATTTACATATAAATCTCAGAAGCCTTATCTTGTCAAATCTGCCTGCTAATGAGGTCATTGATTATTTCCTGTATGCTATCTTTTTTATTTACTACACCGAGAAAAGTGATTGGCAAAGATACAATGAAGACAATGCAACAGTAGAGAAGATAACCATAATTGCTAGGTATTATCTACCAATTTACCATAAAAATCTTTTAAATGAAATATCAACTGAAATTTTGTCTTGAAGATAGTTGAAAATAGTCCCTTAAGACAAAGGAGTACGAGATTGTTTGTAAGAGCTGGTTCTCAGCAGAGGTTTTGGGAAGGAAATAAGCATTCTTCATCAGTTGCACAGTATATTGCCTTAGGCAGAGTACATTGATACTAAACCAGTTTGTCTTATTATTCATTTCTGTTCATTTCTGCAGTTGGTTTTGGTGTTGACATGAAAATAAATGAATAACAGAGTATCTAAACAAATGTTTTGTCTAATGGAGATCTTATAAATGACATGTCAGTTACATAAAATGTCAGATTCTCTTCTGTCGCTGTGTTTTGCATCAAAACAAAGTATGTGATTTATGAGGAAAACAATTAAATACAATCAAAAGAGCATGGAAGGACTCTCCCTAAATTCCACAGAGCTTCAAAATGGATTTTTTTTTTTAAGAAATAAACATTACTGACATAAAAAATTTAACCTCAGAAGGCCCATGGGGACATTAAGAAACTTACATTATTCTGAAAAGAAAGACCTAATGGAAGCTCCACAAAGCACTTACAGAAGAGGATGACCAAGGAAGAAAAAAAAAAAAAAGACGCTTAGAATAGATGAAGATTAGATTACAATAATGTAATCCATTAATATTTTGTATACAATACTACAATTCCCCCAAGCATACAATTATAGATATGAAAAGTTTCAGAGTGACCAGTATTTCTATCATCTAACTTACAGATTTCCTATGGTGTCAACAGAAGGAAAGAGAGACTACCACAAAGAATGATTAAAAGCATCTAAGTGAGGTTTCTGCACTGAATTCTCCAGTGGAGTCTAGAGAATGACTTGGAGGAGCATGGATTTGCAATGCTTAGTCCTATGTATCTCTTCTCCTGCTACAGCTAGGAGAGTAAGCACCCATGTCTTTTCATACAGGGTCCTAAACATCTTGTGGAATACTTTTAACTTCATTTTTCATTAGACTTGAAGTGGAATGGTACAAATTCCAGCACTATGTGTTGTTGACTGCTCTTCCCAGGTCTTCATTTCTGACTGGTCACCAGCTGCTCTTTCCCACCATGAAGTATAAATATTACTGATACTCCCAGAATCCTACTCCATCGTGACAGCTCATGGTGCAACTCATCCACTGCTAATCACCTGGGGATGGCTGGACTGTGTCTGATCCTAGTTACCATTACCAAACCTGATCCTGACCCTGACTCAAGCTCTTGGCTTCATCCTGGCCTGCCTTGTCACCATGGACTTGCATGATGATCTGGACTCTTGGCTGGTCATAGCTGTCAACTCTAAGCGTGCCTTGCTCCCTTGCTTGGAAGCAATGGGATGGGGCTGGTAAGGCTCCTGCCTTGCTGGCCAGGGTTCCCAGCTACCCAGCCCTTAGGGAGCAGTTGACCTTTACTTGCATCCTGATACCTGGCCTTGGAAGTGTGATCATGTCTTCTCAGCATAAATGCCTAAATTCCACTCGGTCCAGCCTCCATTCGAGGTGTTAAAAGCACGGCATTCTTTGCACAATTGGTCAATAGTAGCTGTATTGTTCTCCCCTGTGCTCTACACCTTGCTTACCATACACAGAATTGCAACCTGTATACAAAAATTACCTCTGTGTTAAACTGGAGAGGCCTCGATGCCTCATTTTCTGTGTTTCCAGAGAACTCTCCTCAAGCAGACTGTTCAAATTTTTTCACACCTACCTTGGACCTCAGTCAATGTACAAGGAATGCAAAAGTCACAAGACCAGAAGGGCAGAGGAGGGGATGACCAGCAATCCCCTTGGAAGGGACACAGGTCCTAGACCCAATTCCCCAGAACAAGCCTTGCATTAGGCCATCTCTAGATAAAAGAAATGGAAACGATCCAGAGATCAGATGCCACCTGTGTTCCCTGTTGCACTCATCTTCTAATAGCTAAATGAAGATGAAGGTTGCTTTTGCCTTTTTTCTTTCTTTTCCAAGACATTAGCATTCATAAACACAAAGCTGACCAGTTTCAAATATCTTCAATGTCAAGAAGAGGTGAGTACCTTAAGCAGCATGATATTATGAAGAAGACTCTCCAGTGACTTGGGTAGAGTTTGAGTACTTCTGTTCTATGAAGGGGTAAGATGCTTATTTTAAGGTAGATGCTATTTAGAAACTGCAGATGAATTTATAATTAATATATAGGTAACATGTTAACTTAATAAGATGAACAACTGAACAAAAACAGTGCATATTCTAAATAACATTTTTTAACTCTAAACTGTATCTACATTCGAATACACAACAAAAACTGCATCACACAAATATAAGGCAGAACCCTCCACACACTTGTAGAGTTACCTGAAACTAACTACTTCTCAAAGAAAAAGAATCTTGAATTAAGAATGGTATGAATTATAAACTAATGCATTTCCAGTTGTTTTAAAATGTTGTCAAATGAAAGAACAATTATACCAAACCAAGATGTGTGTAAATGGCTGGCAGTTACACCTACCAGTGAGTTAAACCAAAGCCAAACAAATTTAAAAAGTAGAGTCAGAAGAATTTTTAATCATAAAATCAAAACATGAATTCATTTACCTGGGGAAACTGAGGCATATTCTACTATAACCACTTGACAATAATTCTACCTATGTAGTTTTTTGAAACATGGTAATTTTATTTTCAAGTAATTTCTAAGATGATTCACTTATTCTAGAATCATATTGAGACCCCCCTGCAGTGCTGCCTCCTGCTCTGGGGCCTCAGCACAGGAGAGACACGGAGCTGCTGGAGCGGGGCCAGAGGAGGCCACGGAGATGGTCAGAGGGCTGGAGCAGCTCTGCTATGGAGACAGGCTGGGAGAGTTGGAGAAGAGAAGGCTGCGGGGAGACCTGACTGTGGCCTTTTAATACTTAAAGGGGGACTATAAGAAAGATGGGGAGAAACTTTTTAGCAGGGCCTGCTGTGATAGGACAAGGGGTAATGGTTTTAAACTATAAGAGGGGAGATTTAGATTAGATCTAGAAATTCTTTACAATGCGGGTGGTGAGGCACTGGCACAGGTTGCCTAGAGAAGTGGTAGAAGCCCCATTCCTGGAAACATTCAAGGCCAGGCTGGACGGGGCTCTGAGCAACCTGATCTGGTTGCAGATGTCCCTGCTCATGGCAGGGGGGGTGGACTAGATGGCCTGTACAGGTCCCTTCCAACCCAAACTATTCTATGATCCACCAGAGGACTTTAACTAAATTTCATCCCTGAAGGTATTTAAAGAACGGATAGATGTGGTGCTTGAGGGCATGGTATAGATGGACTTGGCAGTGATGGGTTAACGGTTGGACTCGATGATCTTAAGGGTCTTTTCCAAACTTGACAATTCTATGATTCTAAATTTATTACTGAGCAGCTGCAAAAGAATACTTAATACCAAGTAACTATGCTGTATATACCAATAACTAATCCTTAGAAAAACTGTGGGCTTTTGTGTCTACTGGGAAAAAAAAACAAAACAAAACAAAACAAAACAACCCACAGTTGTGTATTCTTACTGTGTAACAATGTATATTTGAATTGATTTTAGTAATTTAAATTTCTAATGTTCAATCTTGAGACTTTCGTTTGATTGAACTATTTATGACATCATTTATAGTCCCATAGATTCTAAGCATATTAAAACCCTCCTCACAAACTGAATAAATATCTGGATGGAAGAGGCCAGATTTCAAGTTTCATTTTAATGTAAAAATTTTTACTTTAGAATTCTCTAGAATCAGAATAAATACACCATTGAGCTCTGTTGTTTTAACTAATTTTATTTACTAACAGATTTGGTATAAACTAAAAAAAAATCATCTTTATTTTACTTCATATTGTTTTTATTTAACTTCAAACTCTGCTTTGAATTCATAGAGTTCCAAATTTCTTAAACTTCCAGGCAAGTAAAAATTCGTAAGAAACATAATTGCCTAATTAAAATTCCTGAAGCAGTATGGGTGTTTTGTACTGCATTTACCCTAATATTCACCCATTGTACATGTGTTCTTTAATTTTCTTTTATTTGATTCTTCAGTTTATTTCTTTTTGTTTGTTATACGATACAAAAACAATATTGCTAGTGCTTATTTACATATATTTACAGAATATACTCTATTCCCATGACTTGTGCATTTCTCTTCTCTAGCTTGATAAGGTTATTAAAATTATAGGCCAGAACATGGCATGATGATTGGCGAAGAGTGTTTTCTGAAAGACTGTGCTGGTTAGAACTGAAATTACCATTTGTTTCAAAATGTTCCAGGGAATGATTGCCCACTGAGATAATGAAAGTCAAGTAAAGAAAACTTCAAACGGAGTTTAACGACGAAGTTGTATTGTGTGTATTTAAGGGAAAGTCGATGTATTTAATAGAGTGCCCTGTGTTGCAGAGTGCAATACTAGTCTCTTTAAAAAACTTTTTCTTCCTATTTTTCTAACAGTACCATAAAAAATCATTGTTACAATTCATCATTCCAAACAGTCAAGGCTAGCGTTTTATAGAAGCACAAGTAATTATAAGGAAAGGATATGGTATAGAAATAATAAAACCCCAGTATAAAGGTCAAGCTATGTGAAGTAAAAAGCTTTTATTAAAGAACCTCTCGTTCTGACCTAGAGACCCTCAAAATCATTATGATCATCCCTGTCTCCGTTGAAATTCAATGGTTAGGTCAAGAAACATTAATAATATTCATCATAACTTTTACTTAGAATGCACTCTTGAAAGATCAAATCAAAGCAATACCATGGATATGTATATAGAATATCAGCATCTGCTAATAGCAACCACACCCAGTCTCTCACTTTATTTTACTCTTCCTTGTGCTTCTGGTTATTTACTTTTAAGAACAATTTGGGTAATAATTGGTCAGTGACCATTCATAACTGAGCTGCAAAACTGTGTGACCAAAAAAAAAAAAAAAAGGATATTCAAAGAGAACACAAATGAACACGGTTCTCTGACTACAAAGGATAACTCATTGTCAGCTCAGCGTAATATGTTCTCCATGATCTTCCCACCTTCCAATATGAACTCTTGTGCTCTGTATTTTAAGATTTTTTTCTTACCTATTATTTTAGATTCATTTCACAATAAAAGGCAAGGGAAAAATATTAGCAATATAAGCTGTAAAATCTAAGACATTTTTAACAGGAATCTGTAGTTCAAACATGATAGAAGATGCTGAATGAGATGGCAGCACATGGATAAGTGAATAACTGTGAACTTGTAGTCATATTTTTGCTAAGCTCCTGGAAAATCAATATTGTTTAGGAAGTCAGCTGGACATCAATGAAGTACACACTGATTTGAAATGGATGTGGAAAACTCTAAGGCTTGGATTTTTTGAATATTGCCTAAAAGGTTCAACAGTTGATGAAATCAATGGGAATTCCACATCTTATTTTCAGAAGTGGATTTGAAAACCGTTACTTTAAGTGTGCTTTTCAACTGGAAATACGAAGCATTTATATGATGGAGAATGAAAGTCTTTCCATGTTCTCCTACAGACCTCCCAGGCACTGAACAGAACATCCTTCCATATTCTCTCCTACTCTGCATCCACTTCATTCTTCTTCTCCCTTCATAGACACTCTTTTTCAGCATAGCCTCCGTGTTTTTTCTATTTTCCCCATCTTTTTATCTCTGTTGTTTATTGTAGCCATTAACAGGTGAGCATATATTTTTATTGAACATACATGTATAAAATATAACCTTAAAAGCACATTTTAAAGTCATATGGAAAAGTGAGAGTGTGCCAGAAACAAGCTTGTTCATTCAACCTCAACTGATTTATGTTAGGAATATGCATTTTGATACAGGCTTTAATTACATGATCACAACCTTTTTTCCATAGCACTGCAGTGCTCAGATTGGATGGTGCTTTCTTAATGAACAGCTGTTCAATATTTACTTCATTGTTCAATACACGGTCCCATTGTTGAATGCATGGCTGTATGCCATCTTTGTTGCACACTATTCAAACCCTTCTCTAAAGACATTTATTGACTTCCCCATGAGTTTTCTTTTATGATGCTCATCAGTATAGTTTTGAAAGCTTTACAAATATTAATTATATCCACAATATCGAAGTGAGATGATGGGGTCTATGTGCATCCTACAAATGCAGAACTGAAGCAGGGAGATTACAGTTAATAGTATCTATGAATTTTGAGTATCCTGTCTGAAATACCTTGGGTTTCATTTACAGCTCCCATTGACCTAAGTTGCAGCTGGGAGAATTCTGCACTTCTTCAAATTTATTTCCACAATCTGAGGCTGGGCACCAAGAAAATGAAGTACATTCTGTTAGCAGCAAATTAAGCGAAGTTGGTTTTAAGTTACTTTCCCAGTATCACATATCTAGAGCTGAGATGGGAAGAGAATTCCGTTGGCTAGACTAGCATCCACATTTTCATTATGAGGTTCTCCATTTCTCTTACTGAAATCTCTTGCTTCAGCTTCACATTCCTTTCCACTTCTGCAACAAATGGGTAATGAACACAACCTTATCTGTGATAGAAATTCCAGAGGGATAATCTGCATCCTCTCAGTGGGACAAAGATCCCAGAAGAAAAAACATAAGGATCTCTAACTAAAAGATGTGCCATACATAGACACATACATAGACAAATATTTAAAGTAGAATTTCCAACTCTTTGATGACTTGAATTTTCAATCCTAATAATCCTAATCCCCACTTCCCACTTCCAGTTTTGCCTATTATTGACTCTTTGCCCTGGTAATTTCAATTTCCTCTCTCTCATTTCCTCTTTGTTTTCCTTTAGTTCTCTCCTGCATTTCTGAATCCTTGCTTCCCTAGATATATTGCATCTGAACACACAGTTCCTTCTTACCTCTTTGTGCTAGAAGAAGGGTTATAGCTGAAAACAGACAATTGTCATAACAAACATAATGTAAAACCAGTTCTCTGCTCTTGTTTTAGTGTCCATATAAGCCAGAAAGTCCATCATTGTCTCTGTAACTATGAGCTAGGGCATGCTCAGTCTCTTGGTAAGGGATGGTGCCTATCAAATAGAAAATTATCTAGGGACGTTGAGATATATGAGGATGCTTTCGAGGCTTTAATACATAAAATTTAAGAGGTTTTATCTGCATTTTCACTGAAGTAGCAAAAAAACAGCCAAAGGCATACCTTTACCTTGCCAAACCAATCGCCTGAAAATTTTCATTTTTCTTTGGCTAGGTTTAGGAGCGTTGGCACTTTTCAAAGCAAGGATTTCAAGAACTTCAGTGACATGGGCAAAAATACATATTTTTCCCTTGCATCATTCCTAGAAATGGCAGCACTATTTTGGCTGGAGGTTTCCAGAAAAGTACAGCCTGGGACAGCTACTTGGCATGAAAATCTTCAGTCAAAACAGTTACAGTTTGGCACTATTGTAAGTAGACAAGGTTTCATAATAGGAAGCATTAGGTAATTTTAATAATAGGTAGTTCTACCACCTATAAAACCTTTAAACATAACAAAATATTATGTGTGCAAACGCATATTAAGAAAAATCCTATTAAAAAGTGTCCTAGTAAAATGAAAAGGAGAAAAAACAAGCATGCAAAAATATGAAATATCACGTCCCGAACCTGAAAAATAAAGACACATATACTTCTCCACCTTCTCCTCCAGCAAGTGTCTTGAGCTTTCTTCACCTCAGTCCAAAACCAGAAGAACACAAAGCATAACTTTAATCTTCCAGGAAAAAAAGGAAAAGTAAATATTAAGTTAGAGAGTTTCAGCTTCCTTGAGCTTCCTTGCTTCCCTGTACAAGAAGCATGGCTACAGTCTGGGCCTAAGCTCTGACATTATTCTGGCTGCTTTAATGTAACAGAATGAATCTCCAGATAATCCACTTTCCTTTTCTCAGTGTATTACAATCCCATGAAGCCCCTTTTTCATATTTCTCTCTATTTTTCCCATTCTGTCAATAATCAAAGTATTGAAGAACATCTGATTCCCCTGGATTCCAGTTTCATGGGCCAGGACTTACTTCAAAACTTTAAAATGTCTTTTACTGACTTTTTAACAATTTTATTACAAAACACTGTCCTGGAATGAAATAAAGTAGTGATATTCAATGCTTAAGATAGTGAAAAATCACATTTATTCAACAGTTCCTACTTTTTAAAGACAAAGAGGGTTTTATGACTGCTTAATCTGTCTTATACAATATACTGTAAATCTCCCACAATAATTTCTAAATTACTCACATAATTTTTTTTTTTTTTTTTTTACTTGCTACAGAACATGATTCAGAACCATATTCACTCTGGATTTAAAAACTTCATTTAATGGCAGATATATCACATCTTTGGAACAGTGGTTTTAGTCATGAAAAAATAGATGATCCAGCACTAGCCCTTCATTGAAAGAAAACCCACAAAGTCTGTTCTGTTGTACTGAGTGCAGCAAAGGATTGACTTGAATAAATCTGATCACAGGCTATGCAGATAGTTCAGAATTCATATCAACTAACACAAAATCCCTGGATGAAAAGAGTTATCTAACTTAAAGGGTTATGTGGATATATATAATATAATCTAACTGGTAAATATTGCTTCTATTGTTTACCATAATCTTAGCCAGTAAACTCATAGGACATTGCTGGTTTAAATAAAATGCAAGAAGGAACTGACTGAAGGATACATTTTAATAGCCCTCTGTCAGAGACAGTTAACACAGTTGCACCTCTAACAACAGCATTTTTATTAAATCTTTATTATGTTGTATTAAAAAAGTCCCCTCAGCCCTCAGGTAGTTGGTTGATGCTGAGTTTTCAAATGAAATATTTATGAAGTTCTTTGTTTAGAAGTTTAATTGTATCTTTAAATGACTTTCATATGTTTATATGCTTTACCCTCCAATATAAATGCCATATGATGCTCTATCATACTGTCCGGAATAGTCATTATGCATTTCACCATCACAACTGTTACATAACAATAAGCAGAAAAAAAGGACAAAAGGATAACTAAGTTAAACCAGATCCTATACATACTTATTTTGTTGGTAACACAGATCGTATCTCCAGCAAAATGTGCTTCTAATCATGTAACATAGCATAGTACTGTAATACTTTCCATATTTAAAATTTGGTCAATGTATAATGCTATAGAAGATACTAAAATGTATGCTGCATTGACCTTTCTGTTTCTCTGCTGTGGGCAGGAGAAGACTCTTATGGATAAAGAACAGGGGTAGAATGAGGAGATGTAAGGTCAATTCCTTAAATGGAATTCAGTTTTGCTTTTATAAGAGCTGTAGAGATCCATCACTCTTGTGGTATAACATTTCAAGGAAAAGCATGATTTAGAAGATTTATTATCTTTCCAAGTAACAGATGAAAATTTTGAAATCACCTTCCTGATTTAGGACCTAAAGGGGCATTTTCTAAAGTGAAAATACATCAGAGGTCCATGTCACTTCATGTGAAAGTGGTGCTGCGTTAACTCTGGTCCCACTGTCTTGTACAATACTCTTTGTGTGTTTGCTGTAGAGGAGATTTTGGCCATCTGCTCCAGGCAGTCTCTGTGGTTAGTCTTCAAGGGGTTTCGACCAGCTAGATGACATGGTAAGAGATCCCATATAAAGTTTTCCACAGTTTCATACATGCAAGACGTTCAACCATCCACCTCTGCAGGCCTCTTCTGATCCACAGTTGGGAGTTATATCATGAAACTGTCTCAATTTTGTTGTGAAATGTGACATCCTTCTCCACACCCTGGGCAGGCTGGAGAGTCATCACAGACAGAAAGTAGAGGAAATAAAAAGGTATCAGGCAAACTTGAAGGAATAAAGGAAACTGTGGATTCTTGCTTGGTGGGATACTTGCTTTGGTAGACATCAGAGGGGATGGGGAAGGATATGATATTTATGGCTTACATTAATCACACATTACTATTATACAATTATAGGTATTCATACATTATGTTAGATCACGATGCTACTTGAATACGCCCTGAAGACTTATTTGTTGTCAAAGTAGGACATTAAAACCCTTGAAGGGGAGTTATGTCATGGTGTAACCCCAGCCAGCAACTAAGCCCCACACAGCCACTCACTCACTCCCCCACGGTAGGATGGGGGAGAGAATCAGAAGAGTAAATGTGAGAAAACTCGTGGTTTGAGATAAAGACAGTTTAACAGGTAAAGCAGAAGCTGTGTACACAGGCAAAGCAAAACAAGGAATCCATTCACTCCTTCCCACGGGCAGGCAGGTGAGCAGCCATCTCCAGGAAATCAGGGCTCTGTCACACATAACAGTGACTTGGGAAGACAAACACCATCACTCCAGACATCCTGCTCTTCCTTCTTCTTCCCCCAGCTTTACATGCTGAGCATGACGTCATATGATGTGGAACGTCCCTTGGGTCAGTGGGGGTCAGCTGTCCCGGCTGTGTCCCCTCCCAGCTCCTTGTGCCCCCCCAACCTCCTCGCTGGTGGGGTGGGGTGAGGAGCAGAAAAGATCTTGACTCTGTGTAAGCCCTGCTCGGCAGTAACTAAAACACCTCTGTACTATCAACACCATTTTCAGCACAAATCCAAACCACAGCCCCATAGTAGCTACTGTGAAGAAAATTAACTCTATCCCAGCCAAAAGTAGCAGAGAGTATCGGTTCACAGCCCATGAAAACCATTTGCAGAGCTGCCATAAAACCCCCCTGTTGATCAAGAGGACAGACTATCAGCGTATGACTGAAAAACATTCCTCATCTTTCTAAAATAGAAAACACTGTTTTGCTAAATTTGTTCTATTGATGACAATTTTCATTGTAACAAATGGCCCCTACAATCTGTCTTTCCCATATAAGGAACCTACTCCAGTTATTATACTAACAGCCAAGAACACCTGAGAAATAATCTGACTTATCATTTAAAGCAGAAAACAGTATTTTCCTATATAATATATTAGAATAAAGTCTATGTAAAATAGGAAAAGTTATGGAAAGTACTTATGAGGACTGTTAGTTTCAGAAATGGAGTTAAAGAGTGTTAATTCTTTTTTTAAAAAAAAGCTTCTGCTTGTCTATTGCAAAGTCCACCTGCAAAAACTGACAATTTTGCAATTTTTTATAAAATTGCTCCAGCAACATGGATGTAACTTTGAAGTCCTGCATATTAATTGCTGAAACTTAATGGGACTCTTCTCATCAAAATGCCTATTTTGGAAAGACAAACTTTTAGCAAGACATGATCAAACTTGGTAACCTTTTATGTCACATCAAAAAAACTAACTGCAAGTTTTTTCAATATTTTATAGTGTAAACAACATTTTCTGCTAGAATTTGACACCCAATTGACAAAAGTATTTCACCAATTTCAGTACTTAGTTAGTTAAATGTATCACACATAAAAGAGGTTCTTTTCCCCTATTATGTTCTCATACAAAGGCTGGATTTTATTCTAGTCTCATTAATATAATTCTATTTATTTCACAGTCATTACTTATTAACACCAATGGGAAGAGAAACAGAGCCATTAAATCAGAGTTTCCTCTTTTTCCCTTGATGCAACCTGATGCTCTTTGGTTTACCATGGAATGGTTGCATGGTGAGAGAGACAGATTTGCTTGTGTTTTTAATAATGTGTTCTCTTCAGAGAGAGCCAATATTTGCCCTGCCCAGCTTGGCTGGCTTCACTTTAAAAATCCTTATTTCTGGTTTAAAAAGATTGGAGATGGTAAAGAACACATTCATGACGACATTGCTACCATCAGGGACATGTGACTGAAAGGAACATCTATTTTCGTCAGAGGGAATTATGTTATGCAATTTCTTTTGCAAAGTGAGCAAGTTCTGCCCTAAAACTAAATAAAGCCCTTTACATCCACTGGAAGGTCATCCAAGAACATGATACTTAAAACTCTTCCAGTTCTCCGTGTCAGACTTCATGACCGTTTTATCTCAAGTTGTTCTTGGGCCAACACTGTCCAATAGTCGTTCCCTGTGTGTATCATCCCTGTCTGATACACCACAGCAAGTGTGTACCCCTTGCGTCTGTTTCCTGCACTGAATAAGCTTGGTACTTCCATCTCATCTGATAAGAACTTAATTCCCCCCGTTGTTCTGGACTTTTCTGCTTTCTTGAAAATGCTTACCAGAACAGTACACACTATTCCAGATAAGGTCTTATCAGAGAGCTGTATCAGGACAAATAGCCTATCTTTATGGAAGAACTGTTTTGGAAGTATTTCAATTGAAATTTAATGGAAATGCCATTAAGCTTTGTTTGGCTTTGTAAAAGGTGATACAAAATACTCTGAATCAGTGCAGCTGAAAAAATAGTCCTCACTGATGCTAAGGAAAAAAAAAAAAAAAAAAAACAAAAAACAAAACAAAACAAAAAAACCAACACAAAACTCCCTTTTGAGAGGACTTGGTTAATTATTTTGCTTGTTTGTGACCCAAAATGAAAAGAAAAAGCAAAAAGTGCTGTCATTACTCATTATGTACACAATTTATCACAGAATACAGTTCTGTCCCTCTGCTTATTAAGCCTCTCCCAGACATTCTTTTGTGTTCTGGGCTTCTGAAAAAGCCTTAAGTAAAACCGATGCTACCTAACTGAATCACTGCAGATTTCTGCAAACCTCTGAGCTCACTGCTGTTTTCTCACCAGTATATCAAAGCTGATTTAGGATTTTAAATATTTCATGTGCTGTATGAAACAGAAGAACCTGATTATTCATGCATCACATGGGTTACTCTCTTTTTTATTATGAAAACAAAAAATACAGCAATTTGTACTTCTTGTTATATCTCACTGTGCTCAGGCAGGAGCCTACCCTGCTGACCTCTCCAGTGCAGCCTTCTGTTAGTGAAATATTATACACGCACGAAAAGGCCAGTGAAGATCCCACACGAGCTTTGCCTTTTCTTTCTTTCTCCTTCTCTGACTGATCTCTCCTTCGAGAAATTCTTGTGGGCACTTGCCAGTGCAGTTGCAGTCCTCTGCTGACCCAATAGCATGTAGGTCTGTCAAAAAGATCCAGGTGGGTTGTGCTGATGATATTAGCTCAAGAGACAAAGGCTAATTGCCCCACGATCCTTGGAAGCCATCTGGAGGGAGCCAGCTCCAGCAGTTAGTGGTGGAGAGGAACAGCCCACAAGAGTTTCTCAAAGGAGAGATCAGTCGGAGAAGGAGTCTGCAGCTGTAGGGCAGGGAGGTGTTCTGTTATTGCTCTTGTTCTTTTCTCTTTCTTTTTTTTTTTTTTTTTAAATGAAGTAGATTATTATTCCTTTAAGTAAATCAGGCTCACCCATGTTAGCCTTTCAGTTCATCTCTGAGTGTTATGCTGGAGCTCTATGCTGAAAATAAGGCTGTGATTTTCAAAAAGCCAAAGGAATTTGGACAGACAGAATTCAATTAAAAGCTGGGATAATTCATGTCAGTGTCTTCTGAGTGATTTTCACAGTCATGCAGATGAAACAGAATCTGAGTTTGCAGTGAGACCTATGCAATAGCTGAACCACATTCCCATTCCTCTGGGCTACTTCTCCCTTGTACTGCAGAGAACAAACCAAAGGACCAGGCTGTTCTGTATCAGGCAATCTTCTTCACTCTCTTCCTTCTCCCTCCTTTTCTCCTATGTCATTGCAAGAATGAAAGGGAACATAAGCCTAACACCATGTCTAGGTGGAACAGCCGCAACCCAGTTTCTGCCCATGGTAGATACAGAAGGTTCAGTTTAGTTTTTCATTTGCAAATAGTTAAACGCAGATCCTGAGAGTGACAAATCAAGTCACAGGCCGAGGCCATGCCTGTGGGACAGTTCACAAAGGTTTACGGGCTTTCCTTGCCCCAGAGTCCCCGGCCATGCCCTACCCCCCGCCCCAGGGAAGCCTGGCTCAGCCCCACCAAGTCATACCGCTCCACACATCGTGCCCGGCAGCCTGTATTTCTTCAGAAGCAGCTTGGCATGAACGGATGCTAGAATCTGAACCTGAACGAACACCAGATAGTAGAGGTGGTATCAAATATAGGTGAATCGCTGTTAGCAGTGGTAAATAAAATGTAAATATAAGTAGCTTGACTTTACAGTGCCTCTGCCTACTGTAAGAACTTTTCTGGGGTGTAGGCATATGGGTGTCACAACAGGCTTCCGCACGGGAGGTGACACTGGCAGCCAGCAATGACTATTCAATTTGTTGCTTTGTAAAAAAGGCAATGAACTTTCCTAGTTAAACTTTTCCCCTCATGTTGGCAAGCCCCAACCCCCTCCCTCGCCCCCAAAGCCCTAATCATTTTATCTGGTGGAAAAAAAATGAAATAGGAAGAATATTTTTTTGATGGGCTTGTACCGTTAAAAATCATAAACAGTAAAGAAATCTATGTGCTAAGTTTCCAACAGAAACAGAGACTTGGCTGACTTCTGTAATCTGAACTTTTTATTAATTAAGGTCCTGAATTTGATTAGAATAAATTAGCCATTTCATTTGGTCCAGCATTTGCCCCTTTCCAGCCTTTTTAAAACGATATCCAAGATGATCTGGGTTCCTAACCAGAAGATTGAGAAGAGAGAGAGGAGGATGGGAAGTTGAGGGCAGAAAGATAAGCAGGAACCAAAGAGAGAAAAACAGTTGCCATCTGCCTAGGGTTTGCATTTGGATTGCATATCTGTCTTACCTTGTGAGAGCTGGACTGACAACACTCCCATCTAAATCTTGAATTCACATATTTTAGGCATGTATTTTTTCATTGGAACATAATTATTTTATGAAGCTAAGAAATATCAGATAAACATGGTAACAATTATCGGTGCTTTCTTCCTGCTTTTGTTGGATCTTGGAGAGGCACTTGACAACCCAGACCAGGGCTACTTTGACAGTGTTTGAAGAACCAGTTCAGCCATAGGTTGATGTCAACTGCACTAATCAGAACTATCAGTTGATAACTGTATTCATATGTTGTACTACACTATTCAGATATGTGCAGCAAGCTCCACAGGACACACAGGTTATTCGACATTAGCTTTCTTTTCTAGACAATTTATTTTGAAACTATTAATTCAGCTGTGATGTCACTCTAATTTTTCCTTCAAATACAGATTCCCCCGTTCCTGATAACACACATAGAAGTGTGATTGCCTCACTCGTTTTGGAAGCCTGGAGAAGAGTTCATTGGTAAAACACAGTAGCCTTGTACGGAGAGCGCAGAAGCAGGAGGAACATACCTGGAGTTCAGTTCCCCCTTCAGCTGCAGAGAACCTGAATCCTCAGCTCCCATTTCCCGGTCCTTTGCACTGCAGGCTACACACCATGCTTTGTTTGTGCAAGCGTGCGAGCATGTACACGCAGAGAGGAAAGGGGAAGGTGTTGAAATCTGTTCTGTGCTGCAGCCAAGAATTCAAGACGCATGGGGACAGACAGACAATTAACCAAGTCTGATTGTGTAATCTGCCAGCCGACCCACAGTCCTGGGAAGCAGAAGCTTCTGCTCTGAATGCCCCATCTTCTCCCTTGACTTTGCATTTTAAGTGTAGCTGTAGCTGTTATGCTCCATAATGGATTTAACACTGCCTATGCATCAGGCTTGGGCGCCATGCATTGTTTTCTTGTGTAAAAGCTTTAGGCCCTCTGGGGACGTGGTTTTCAAAACATTCAGCTGCAGCAAAAGGTGCCTTAAAGCACATGCTGCAGCAGAACTGCAGACACTTAAAGCTTTCCCCAGAATATTTAGGACCCTATAACGATACCGGTTATTATTCTTGGATTTAGATGTTTCACATCAGTTGTGTTCCGGGCAACTTCATGTTATTCTGGATCTCTTCTTAGACATCCACAACTTAACAGACCTTTAGCTCCTGCTGTTAACTCCTGCAGCATCCCAGTCCTTTAGGTTTTCTATTGAGTTGAGCAGAGAGATGTCTGAACTGCCTCCAGCAGTTTCATTACTCTGCCACTTAGGATGTTTATGTCCTGTTCAGGGATTTAAACACTGAAAGAAAAATTGGGTATGTTGAAATATTTTACTTGTCTTTCTTTTGATCATCTAGCACTTTTCAAGTGCTCTACATAGCTTGGAAAGCAATTTTATGCTAAAAACTGCTGCTTTTTAATGCAGAAGTGAAAAAGAACCTGCAAACAATTTCTTTTCCAAGTAAATGGTGAAATGGCGTGTTGTCAGAAAATTCAGTTGCATTAGGATCTTAGTCATGGAGTTTTATCACTTGAAGACTCATGTCATGGAAAGCACAAGACCCATGTTAGCAGGAGGAATAGAGCATGCTGAGCAGAAACTGGTAATAACATGCCTGTTGATGCAGCAAGTTGACCTTGGACCGTCCAATACTGTTGTGATAGTGGCAGAAGGAACAAGGTTTCTTCCAGGTTTCTGACTCAGTCATGTCCCTTTCCCCTCTTCATGGACATGGAGCCTGCAGCCGAAGTACATGGTCCCAGGCATTTTAAAGAACAGTTTAGTTTGTGTAAAATTATCTAGAGTTACTATTTCATATTGTAAAATACATTTCTTTTTGTAACACCATGCCTATGTCATGGGATGGTCCTAACTACAGTCCTTGTCCTGGCCCAAGGCTTATGTGTCAGCAAAGCCACATCTTGCTCAGTAAGCCTTATTCTGGTGTACCTCACTTGGAATTTTGTTTGCAAGACAAAGCTCACCACCCCAATGCTCTACTTATCTGTATTAAGTTACTCATCCTGTTGCTACACAATGAGGAAACTTGGTATCAGTCAATTTAAAATGGATTGCTCTACAATTGCAACAGACCACAAAAAGATTTCCGCATGCTCTGTTTATAATAACAAACAGGAGTTTTGTTTCTACCCAATATCTTCCATGATGTCTACAAAACACTTAACACTACTGAGAATGCTAAAGTGCTGAGGTCACTGTTTGTCATGATGACCAAAATTATTTTACAGTTTCCCTGTGCTCCCCATGTCCCTATAGCTATCTGTTGTCTCTTATAACCAGACTGTAAATTCCTCCAGGTATCTTATTCTTTGTTTTCATGGCACTTAGCACAACAGGATCCCAAGGATCTCCAACATTTCAGTAATAGTGCAACCAGTAATGAAATCTTTGGTATTCAGTCCTGTGTGTTTTAGTTCCAAATCTGTAAAGATAGGGAAATTATCTTTACAGTTCATCTTTCCACCTGCGTTCAATATTGTTCACACCATTTGTATTATTAGGTTTGGGGTGACTGTGGGGTCAGTCCAGCAGTAGGGTTTTCTCAAGCTGAGTTCTTTGCCTGCTGTACAAAGCTGAGCTCAATGGGCATTACTATCAGGAATGACACAGGCTATGCCACCCACTGCCTCTCTAGATATGTTTGCACTTTTTTTTTTTTTTTTTTATTTACTTAATTGAGAATACCCACTGTTAATAAATCAACTCAAAGTCATTCCTAAAGATCCTCTTCAGTACCAGAAGTTGGACATTACACCACCTGACTGACAAGAAAGCATCCACTAACTAGAAGCAGATTTCCACATGGAATAGCCATGAGAGAAGTCAAATGACCCCCGCCTTCTACCACAGAGGAAACATCTCACTTCCAAGACATCAAATGGCCAATGTTTGAGAACAGAGAATCTGGAAAAGTCCTAGGTTACACTCAAGGAGGAACAGAAGTCATAGATAGCATTTGTGAAATATAATCCTACTACTCTAACTCTCTCAATGCTCATATTAGACAAAAATAGTATTGGAAAATGTATTTGGAGTGGTTGCTGCAAAGGAAAAGGAGGAGAAAGCAGGGTTTATGTAATATTTTGGCAACTGGATGGAGAGGTAGGAATGGGTTTTGAAGTCACAATGGAGAAAGTAATGACAATAGTCAGAAGAGAATTAAAAAAAGAAGAAAAATAACATCCATCGTGTGAATATAGACATCAGTGAGTGGGTGCTATTGCAGGTGCTGACAGGTGGGAAGCAAAGCAAGTGGTTATGCTTTGGTTGATTCTGCCATAAGGATGAAAGGTTTTGGCCAAGGAAAAAGGGTCTGTCTTGCTACCTGGAGAGCAAGAAAGGAAGGGAAGGGAAGGGAAGGGAAGGGAAGGGAAGGGAAGGGAAGGGAAGGGAAGGGAAGGGAAGAGAAGGGAAGGGAAAGGAGAAACAGAAATGCAGAAATGCAGAAATGCAGAAATCAGAGAGAGAGAGAGAGAGAAAGGATCAATCAACACACTGTTCAGTAACATCAGCAGCCTCAGGAACTCACTATTAAAAATCACTCCTGTAGATGGAAAGAACTAAAGAAAAAGCTCAAAAAGCTTCTAATTTTAAGTTTGCTTCCCTATTTTTAAGTCAGATTTTTTCCTATATTTCTTCCATATGCCCAAAGTGAGTTTCTTAAATTGCTCTGTTTAGAAATAAACACATGGAAACAATAAACATCTAGAACATTAGCTTGCATATTTCCTTAATACATGCATATTTCTTTATAATTTTCCACATGAAATGAGACTAATTCACTTAAATTTCTTGGGATCCACCCTCTGTCAAAGTTTCCATGATTTCAGGGTTAGCTCAGTAGTAGATTAATACCTTTGAGAGGTAATACATAGAGTTGTGGACTTACAAATTTTAAGTCAGCTGCTCAGCTTGCTCATAGCAGAATATTTACACTGAATTCAAGTGACCTCTGTCAATTTACACAGATGAGATATGGCCTATAATTTCTTTTTCTTATCATGAAAATATAGGAATATTTTGCATATAGAAGTCACTCCTTCTAAAAGAATACAATCAAGGTTTCTTCAAAGGTTTTTCTACTTTGCAATATTTTGCGCCACATTTTTTATATATGCTTTGAAATTTCAGTGTGCTGGTTTATACTCTGCAGTTGTTTGCAAATGTAAAATTAACTCATCTCTGCTCACATTCACACACTTCTTTTAGATTAATACTGAAAGAAGAACTTTGTTCAATACGCACATTTCCTCATTGTTTTTTTCTTGCATTCCTGGAGCAAAGAACTTGCCCTCAGACCACTCAACCCTACTGACCCCAGCAGTGGCAAAAGGAGATGCACACAACAGCGTAGAATCATAGAATCATAGAAAGGTCTGG